>CM032625.1:12474376-12654149 GCA_019097785.1 Fraxinus excelsior | reverse complement strand
TGATACAATTGGATATTGCCTTTCGTTACACCTCCACCATGATAAAAGATTAAATTCCTCTAATTGTTGTGGTTGTAACATACTACGAACGTCCATGCACATATACCTAGCTAACTCAGAGGGAGTTTCAAGATTTGTACCACTGACATCTACTGCTCTAGATATTGACGAACTAGAATTAAATGAGGGAACACTAGTATTGGTCTCTAAAAAATTCCAAAAATTTTCTGCATTTGTTGATGTATTTCTTGAAAAAGAACTTTGGGTAGTAGAACTACATTGACCATTTTTTTCAAGCGTAATAGTTATACATTTCACATAACATAGATTCTATATGCACATGTGATAATTCTATATTCATGAAATTTGAAATCCCCTTTATAGTAGCTTTTGTGCCAGTTAAATTAAGTCGAGGGTCCATCATTGAAGCTAATAAAAATAAAGAGGGTATCTCTTCCCAATATTTACGAAATTTTGCCTCTATAGAATAAATTACGTTAACAAAAATTGTCAAACTCCTATATTTTTTAAATGCTTGTGCAACATAGAAAAAATGTTGTAAAACAATTGAAGATGTAGAATAATAAACACCACTACATTCCTTCGTGGCATCGAAAAAAGGTTTTAAGAAATTTTTCACTTGAAATGCAAGAGACAAATCTTCTAAATTATGTTCGGGTCCATATGTATGTCTACCATTATAATACATTGAAATAACGTTATCATAATTTTCACACGAATGTAACATAAGATATGTAGAATTCCATCTATGTGATACATCAGTGACAAATGATCTCTCTTCTAAGCCATACTCTGCACATAAACTGTTAAATGCTTGCTTTCTTGCCGGTGATATAGTTATAAAATTAATTGATTGCCTAATTTTATCTAAAGGTGATTTTATATATTCCAATCCATTTTTTACAATCAAATTAATAATGTGACATACACAACGTTGATGAAAAAATAAACCTCCAAATTTAGGATTCAAATCATCAATAAATTTTTCGATAACAACTTTGTTTACACTAGCATTATCAAAAGTAAAACTTCGAACCATTTCTTGCATACCATATTCTTGTATAATATCTTTTAAAACCACGTATATATTAGTCGCATTATGAGGATATTCTACACATCTGAATGCAATTATTTTTTTATGCATAATCCATAGGTGATCAATGTAATGAGCTGTAGCAGCAAGATATCCTTTTTTATTAACACCGGTCCATAAATCAGAGGTAAATGATATAACACAATCAAAAGTTTTTAGATTTTCAATAGCATTTTGTTTTCTTCTGCTATATAATGTTATAGCATCCGAACGAAGAGTATTTCTACAATAAGAATTATACCTGGGCTGGAGATATTTCTGCACAAGACGAGTAAAGTGTTCCGACTCGATCATCGTTAGCGGCATTTCTGCTGCAGCCACGTATGCGGCCATTCCTTCACGAAATCTTTCCTGTGAATATACAAAAGTGGATAAAGTGGAACCGAAACCGGTAAATGTTAGTTCGGTCTGTTTCGGGTCAAGACCGACTGGTTTCGCTTTGCAACTTCGTAAAATGTGTCTATTTAAATGCGATGTACTCGAACTGGGCTTCCAACTAAGTTCTTTACCACAATAATTGCAACATGCTTTCCAAATATCAACTCCATTTTGAACCCCAACTTTTTTACGAGTCATATGTTGCCAACAATCAACAGACTCTTTTTTCAACCTTTTAACATCGACTACTTCCTCCTCTTCGATATCTTCCAAATTAATTGGAATATTTTGAGATGCATCGTTCCCCGATGGAGTACTCGAACTACCTTTAAACTGATTAATTTCATCACTGGTAAAATCCATGTGTAAGTATTATAATAGAGAGAAATTGTAGTAAAGAATATAGTCAAATGTGTAAAAAAAAATAGGAGAGGAGAATACAGAATATTGTAGTAAAGAATATAGCAAAATGAGTAAATTGAAAATAATAGCTAAATAATTGGAGAGTAGAATATTGAATATTGCATAAAGAGTTAAGCGATTGAAGAGTGATATGAAATTATAAAAATTTTCTCGTATTTATAGACAAAAAAAAAATTCAATTTTTAAAATTTAAAAAAAAAAAAAATTGCGTGCACGCTAACGCCTAATTGTCATTGGTATTTGGTACATAGACTATTTATGATTTGATTCTTCAACACAGAATTTATTTAATAGTCTTATACTGATACTATTAGTCCGTCTGTCCCACTGTCCACACTACACTCTGCATCTGCCTGAAATCAGGGCAGCTGGCAGATTTTTTTAAAAAAAAAAATTTATTAATTACACGGGTAGCAGGCAGCTATTCTGCCTGCAACAGCAAGCAGATTTTTTTAAAAAAATTTTTTTTTTTTAATTACACGGGCTTGCCCGGGCTCGGGCCATGGCCACTAAATGTGGCTCGGCCCGAGCTTTGGCTCGGTGCCACCGAGCCCGAGCCGGGCTTGGCTCGGGCTTTTTCCGAGCCGAGCCGAGCCGAGCCGAGCCGAGCCCGAGCCGTGCGAGCCCACGAGCTTTTTTGCCACCCCTACACACGCGCGCGTGCACGCACACACAACTGGAATAGTGAGCCAAATGAATATATAACAAGCCAATTTTAGGTCACTTATATACGCTAAATATATCACTAAATGGGTTGCCACTTGAAGACCACAACTAAGGTAAATTGGCCAATAATATCACCACTTAATTAAAGCCACAACTTGGATCATCCACAAGCAACATTAATTTAGTAAGCTGCTTCTAGTAGCCCCAAATTATTTCCAAGTCGAGCTACTACTAAGGTGTCGATATAATTTATTCAACATCCATTTAACATTATCATTCGAGATTTATTGGGTATCAAAACCCAACAAATCTCCACACTAATACCCAATCAATTTGCAAGCAAACAACACCAAATTTATACTTGTATAATCAAAGTAACCAATAAAACTAGTATCAAAAACCTTACCTCGTGTCTCGAACCCGAAAACACATACTATACATGCTCCATATACTTTTTCCAAAGCTAAGGTCTAGAACACCCAAGTAAAAGTATATAATAACGGTAAACAGTCAAGAGCAAATAATCATACGATGAAAATATAATATAAGATAACACATAGATCTTTCCAAAACACGTTCACACAAAACACTAGATTAATGTTAAGTTAATCAATCAAACATTCAAAAACACATGCTACAAATATATAAATGACCCACAAAAAGATCTCATCTCACTTATCCTATCCTATTCCATGTGACACATCGAGAACACATATCTCCTCTTATCGTCCACCATGCTTACTAGACTGATCACTCGATCCATGTTTAACTGGTAAATCACAATAGATCCTAAGTTTTGAGGATAATCCTCCATCACCACATCACTTCCCAACTTAAGTGGATAATGAGCCTCCACCTAACAGAAGTGATAGAAGTGTCTTTCTCACACTCCACATACATAGGGTCTTTCACAGATAAAGGATTCCAACATTTAATCACATCTCTACTTGTGATCCAAATGTCATACTCCACATCCCCATGCATATCACCAATGCAACTTTAGGCATCTATAGTCCTCATTACTAATAGATATCATCACCGCTAATGCATCACAAACCCATTATGGTAGATCAACACGTTTAGCAACCACAAATGTTAGGGCTTAATTTAAATTGACCCAAGCACCATAAGATTACTCCAATACCAATGCTCAAAAATTCATGAAGGAAAGGTGAAGATGGTACTCATAAAGAGAATAGAAGAAAAAGTTGGTTACTTTTCTACACTCGTAAAATAGACTCACAAAGGGAAAGGAGATAACCAACACGTATAATCTCACAAACCATACGAGCTCACAAGAAAGGGTAAAATAGTTGTCTCTCTTTCTTCTCACTACGACACTCTCTCATACCACTCACAAAGAAAAATGATTCACCATACATTTCAACCCACTATGCATGCAAACACATTAGACAAAGTAATCAAATTGCATCAATTCATGTAATTATACATGCAAACAAATTGAAAGTATAACGTTATTGCAGAAATGATTACACACATGCATATGCAGTAATTAGGTTTACACTGAATAAACTTCACACGGGTCATAACTCGACCTAGTGGCAACATCATCCTGGCCTCTCTCCTTATCTTTCCTTTTATTATCATTGTTAGGACAATCTATTTCACCACATCCAAATTTACCGCAGTTAAAATATATCTTACTTTTCGCACTTGCCTTAAACCTATATTTACCATCAAAAGTTTTACGAAAAATCTTTTCGTTTTGCTAATTTGAAAAATCACATTTTTTTTCATTAGAAAAACATAACTTAAAATGTGGTCATTTTATCAAAAAGTGCACAAAAAACACAGAATGCAACCAACAACCACAAGAAAAGTACCGACACAATTCATACGGAGTAGTCAAATAAACTTTCCTAACGTCATGTGCAGTTCTAATAATGAAAAATTTAATTTGCAACAAATTCACAAAGAATTCAAAACAAAAAATTAACAAGTAATTTCTAAGTTTAGCAATAAGCAATGGTTATCCATTCACGGTAACCCCAATCCTAATGACATCACACACAATGACTTCTAATGCGAAAAATAAATGATTATACTACACAATAGTTTTAATATCAATAATAAAATGGAAAGAACACAATACCGAGCGAACCATGTCTGAATGTCCATAAATATCGAGAGATGCAGACTTGTCACTTTAGAATCACCACTAATCACCCTAAAGCTTCCAACGACCATGGTAATCAAAACGACACATGTCACCCAAACGTCGAAGAGCAAAATCGTCCAATTTTCACTGTATCACCCAAAACTAAAATTCAACAACATCGCAGGGTCCATCTTGACGTCTGGAACAATTTGTTTGAAGATGACATCACCAGAATTTGGCTCACACATTTGCCCGTACCGTCACCAACCACCACATGCGAGACCACCAACACTGGTTCCGGTCTGCACATCACTATGTGGTCACCGTTTCTCCAAATTGTGAGTAGTTTGGCTGAAAAACACCAAAACAGTTCCAATACGTTGAATTTCAAACTAGACAGTTTCTTCTCCAGTTTTTTGCCAGATTTTCAGATCCGTTTTCAGCCACTTTTGCTCGATTTTCGCCCCAAAGGTTCACATATTTCTCAACAACATAAGGTCTGATACCATTTGTTAAAATCTTCGATTTGGGCCCAGTTTACTTGATAGGCGAACACCAAATGAAGCAAGGCTTAACCCACAACTTCTACACTCATGTTGCCACAAGTTTTGCCCACAAAGGACACACTTTGGTGGTGGTATTTGAAAGTCACAAAGGGAGGAATAATCAAGGATAGTCTCCCATCCACAAAGAATAAATAGACAGCCTCTCAATGGTTCTCTCTCTTGCAAAACACATACACATGACTAGTCATTAATTGCGCCACCAATAAACCAAAGGTCTAAACCAACAAATGGGCTACAAAACCAATATCACCTTCAACCACTAACTTGGGTCATTCACGAGTGTTGAACCATGAGCAATATTAACTCAATTAAGTTGCTTCTAGTGACCACAAGTTGTTTCTGGTTGAGCCATCACTTTGATGTCACGACATTGATTTTTCATCATTGCCCATGTTTATTGGGTATCAAAACCCAACAGTTAAAATAGCTGGAATAAATGGAGAACTAGGGCAAAATACAATGTGAGAAAAGATGTATAGTTATATAATATATATTGATGGTACCTATAAAATTGGAGTCTCTGGAAGTGCTTCTCCAATGCCCCAGTGACCTGAAAATAAGGCGTGGAACTCTCCCCTATTCTCCTTCTAGTATGAGAATCAATTTTTACCATTTACATGCAATGTTGAGCATGCTTTGTGATATCAATCTCAAGTTGTCTAGCAATATGAAGTATGTAGTGTACTGAGAGCGTTCCCTGCATTGGAAGAGGTCACTTCAAAAGTCTCATAATAGCTCTCATCAGACTTAGAAGGAAACTATTGAACCATGAACCTTCACTTTGGAAGGATGGTGGGAAAGGGACGTTAAACAAAAACTGTGAGAAAGTACAGTGATTTCATAGTTTGAAAATATATAAAAGCATTGAAAATTGTACTCCAAGACATAGGTTCAAAATGAATCCCCAAGACATAGGTTCAAAATGAATCCCAATTGTCCAGCAGAATTGTACGATTCACATAAGAATATAGACATAGTTTTTCGTTCAAGTTTACACATGTGGTGCCATTGATGGTTACCTCTAAAGTTGGGGTCTTCAAACGTGTTTCTCCAATACTCTGAAGACTTGAAAGGGGGGCGTAGAACACTTTTTCGTTCTCTATCCATTATAAAAATATAGTTTATTTTTAGAGTAATTCTATTCATCTTATTGTCAGCAAGTCTAAATGTTAGTTACATTATTGGACATCTTAAATGGACCATTATCCTTATATTTAAGAAAAATTTATTATTATTTAATTGGTGCTTACCTACATTGCGACCATTAGCAGTCTAGACGATAACATCATTCTTATTTTTAGAGAAAGAAACATTGCAAACTTCAAAGCTCAAACTGTATAGAATGAATCTTAAGAAAATACTTATGCCTTCAAGGCCTATATACAAGAACAATCTTGCTACATATACATTAAATTTGACATCATATGTGTTCATAATTTTTTTATACATTGACTTTACCAACACTCTTTTCAATCAATGGCCAGATTTTCTATGTATAGGGGATGTCAAACTTGATATAAAAAAATGGTGTACAGCTAGCTTAATTCATATAGGAATTTACTTGCTAATGTAGCGCAAGGAATCTAAGACACATGGATGATTCCTAGCCATCAAATATAAAACTAGATGTGTCATTATCTATCTTCGAAAACGGAGAGCAAATATAGGCAACAATTAAAAACTATGTTTTGAAAATCATACAAACTAGTAGATTCGACCGAAAAAACTAGTTGTATTGTATGTACATGAAATATGTACATACATCTTAACAAGATGCCAAATCGTGCCATTGGACACTACCCAAAAAATACAGCGTTAGCAGTCAATGCAATGCTACCAACACTGCATCGGCATTTGTATAGTGTGGTTCACTATTACAAGTAGCGAAATTCGCAAACTAGAAAACAATCCAAATTGATTTGATTAAAAACCGATTACCAATTCAACCGTGAACTGGTTGAAAGTTAATTGGGTTTTTTGATGGGGAAATTACACCCCACGCATTTTTTAACTATCTAATTCAAAAAACAGGTTTAAACGTTATTTATTAAAAAATCAAATAAAAATTCAAATGTTTAATGTTAATAATAATATTATTATAAAATTATATTAATCTACATATCCACTACACTCAGGGATGGGCCAGGGGGCTCTTGGGGGGTCACATGACCCCCCCAAACTTTTGAGAATTTTTTTTAATGTTTGATAAAGTCCTGCTTGGTATCGATTAAAATCTAAATTTTAATCTAAATCAAAATTAACAATTAATTTTAATAATATATTTCATGAAATCCATAACTATTTAACTTTTATCAAAATTTAATAAAAATCTGATTTTAATCTCCATCAAACAGGGGCAAAATCATAATAAATATGAATTTTTCTCTTTTCTCTTACTCTCTTTTACTTTGTTCCTCGCATCATTTAACAATATTTTAACCCTTCTAATTTTTTATAATTTTTATATAATTTCTCTACAAATTATCACATTTATTACAAGATTTTCACTTTCCAATCAAATTATCAAGTAATTAGAACCTAAATTTGCATTTTCTCATATCAAACTATGTATAAGGAATGTGTATGAACTCATTATATCCAACTTAACTTATATTTTTCGAATTGCGTTTATTTGATTGATTATTAGTATTGAATATTGGTGTGCTATCGTAGGCACCCAAAAATAATACATTTACTTCAAAACTAATGTAGCAATGTAAGTAAGGGTCGATCCCACGAAAAGTGTTTAGTTTACTATTTATGCTATAGTAACGAGATGAGGGGGTTTTTTTTGTAATGAAATCAATCTTGTAATCAATAGCAATATAAATTAACGAGTTGTATTAAATCAATAAAACGAACCTTGATCTAGGTCAACTTCCACTGTTGGAGACTTATAACCAATCATCGATCCACAAAGAATAATCAATCCATATTTTCAATATTCACCGTTTGAATTAATTCATATTTCTCTTTAATTTTAGTTAGTTAGAAACCAGCGTTCTCATTAACCCTAATTATTAAATAACCTCAGACCAACGCTCAAGATTCAATTTAATAACAGTTTTAAACAATAGAGAAATCGACGAATTAGATAACACAAACATCAGCATTCAATCTATTTAAACACTCTTCTTAAGATTCAATAACCACAATCGTAGAAAATCATCAAATCCTAGTGCTTTACAAGTTAAAGAAATCAAACAATTATGGATTTGAAATTTAACTTAGCTATAGATTGCAATACATGATAAACTAATATGCCTTTTAGTAATCAAGCATGACAACTGATAAGTGTAGTTTTTATACCTATTCGCAGCGATAAATCGTGTATTTTTTTTATTGTTTTTTGAATAAAATTTTACATAATTTATGTTAAATTGTATTTTGTAGGTTAAAACTTTATATTTAATGAAGAATTGAAGAAAAGAATGCAAAATAACGGAAACATAGCAAAAATCTAAAGCCGAGAGCTTCTGGAGCGAAATTGGATGAAAAGGAAGAGGGAAGAAATAGTCAAGACTTGAGGCTGAATTGGGAAGAAAACAGAGACTTCAATTGGTTAAACCATTCACGTAGAGGAAAGCTAAAGATTTAATTAACATATATACCGACAGTTGCACAGGAAAGCAGAGGAAGTTAGCATATTTCGATTGAAATATACATATATGTGTTCATGCACAGAAAATAAGGAAAAGGGGCAGATTTAATTTTTGCCAAGATTGATCACATTTCGCCAATTTTTGGTGACTTCTTTCCACTTTCTCATGTTTAAATTCAATATTATGCGTAGCTAAATATTTTTAGTGTTAGGATTGATGATGCAGCTTAGGTTTTTATTATATGTTTAACTTCAAGATTTAATGTCATTTTAATACTTGTTAATTAATTATTGTGTTTAATATTTTAATTGTCTACACAATAATTAATTGATTTAGGAATAATACTAAGATCGAGAGGCGATGTATAATTATAGCTCATGCAATAATTGACATAGACATTATAAGAGGTCGAGAGATAATTATAAGCTATGCGATCTTCGTTGAATTCCTATATATTAATACGTTCATATGTGTGTGAATTTACATAGAGATATAATAAGTTAGAGCATATGAATAAGATTAGTGTTGTTTGAGAGAGATCACTAACTATATTAGGTAATTCGATCGTTGGCACGTATGAAAAATGGTTGAATAAATTGGAATCAAATGTATGATAAACAACATAAGTGAAATCGGAAATCCTAACTATCTAATCACACAATCTTTTCTCTAGATTTAATTTGAGTTCGTTATTTTGCTTATTAGAATTTCGCTTAGGAAACATAATTTGATTTGATTATTAGTTACTATTTTAATTTAAATTAAAGTTAGATTAATTTAAAACTTTATAGTAGATAATAGTCTTTGTGGGACGATATTCGGACTTTAAAAAATTCACTTTATTTTTTGTCACTATCCGTACACTTGCGGAATTTCACGAACACGTTTTTGGCGCTGTTGCCGAGGATTAGTTTATTTGCTTTAAATTTTTGGTTAATTCTAGTTTTGATTTAGATATTTTTTTTTCTTTGTTTTTGTTTTTGTGTGTTTTTTTTTCCGTTGCTATTATCCTTGCACACGAAATTTGAGATTAGGTAATCTAGTACCCTTTGACCCCGAAATCGAACGTACCTTTAACTATAGAATTAGGCAACAACGAGAGAATATCATGGCAGAACAAAACATAAAAGTGCAATCGGCACATGTTGAACAACCCGTCGAGATTGATGAAATTGATTTGCCACTTGGACAATTCATTACACCACTTGTTGCACCAAATCAATCAAGTATTGATTATCCTCTATTTGAGCAACCAAACTTTCAATTGAGGACATACATCATCTTATTGTTCCAAAATAGAGTATCATTCTATGGGAAATCACATGAGAATCCACACAATCACATCTCACGCTTTTTGGACATCTACCAAACTTACAATTTTTGTAGAGTATCTGATGAAGCAATCAAGTTGAGACTCTTCCCACATACACTCAGAGATGGAGCAAGAGAATGGTTGGATGCCCTACCCGCTGGAAGCATTAGGACCTGGAATGATCTCGTACAAAAATTTATCACAAAATACTTTCCATTGTCAAAAGTAACTAAAATAAGACATAAGATATCCACATTTCAGCAGGATGAATTAGAAAATTTTTACGAAGCATGGGAAATGTTTAAGGATTTGATCAGGAAATGTCCTAACCACGATATTAAGAAAAATTTGCAAGTTCAGTACTTCTACACTGGTTTAAACCTAACATGCCGTATATCAGTGGATGCAGCCTCAAATAGATCGATCACATTAAAGTCGCCCAATGAAGTTGATGAATTATATGAGATAATGGCAGCCAATAATGCGCTATGGCCTTCCGAAAGATCCATACATAAGAAGCACACAAGTCTACATGAGGTGGATGCTTTCTCGGCATTATCAGCACATATGTCAGCTTTGGAGAAGAAGGTGATAGATCACTTGACTACAAGAGGTTCAGCAAAAGCAGTGCAAACAAGATATTTGGTTTGTGGTATATGTGGTGAAGCTCATAATAGTGGGGAAGTGCTATATGTCATCTCAAGAGATGGAGGAAGTTAACTATGTACAAAATTTTCAACGCCAACAAAACAATGCATTCATCAATACATATAACCCAGGTTGGCATAATCATCATAACTTCTCTTGAAACAACAACCAAAATAATCAGCAGCAGCCTCATCCTGGTTTTCAACAGCAAGAGAAAAAATCGTCTCTGGAAGATATCTTGGATAAATTTATATAGAAGACTGACCAGAACATGGCAAAGACCGAAATAACTTTGCAAAATCACTCAGCAGCCATAAAGGGGTTGGAAACTCAAATAGTTCAGTTGGCCCACACTATCTCAAAAAGACCATAAGGAGCCCTACCAAGCAACACAGAAACTAATTCAAGAAAATAGGCGCAAGCAATTACAACAAGAAGTGGGGTACAACCGGCAAAAATTATAGTAAAAAGACCAACAACAGAGACAAATAAAGTGCCTACTTCAGATGAGGAGCAAGTGAAAGGACCTGAAAATTCAACTGAGAAAATTTTGAAAGAGAATTCAGACACGCCCAGGCTAAGGCGGCCATTCTTATCAGAAAATATGCACCCCCATTCCATTTTCTCAGCGATTGCATAAACATAAATTGGACAAACAGTTTTCCAAGTTCATTGAAGTATTTAAAAAGCTGCAAATCAACATTCTATTCGCGGATGTTTTAGCACAAATGCCCAGCTACGCAAAATTCATGAAGGAAATTCTCACTAACAAGAGGAAGTTGGAGGATTATGATACTGTAATGCTAACTGAGGAATGCAGTGCACGTCTACAGAATAAATTGCCCCCTAAGCTCAAGGATCCAGAAAGTTTTACTATACCTTGTATTATAGGAGATAAATATTTTGAACGTGCTTTATGCGATCTTGTTCCAAGTATAAACTTAATGCCATTGTCTGTGTATAAGAAATTAGGAATTGGAGAGGCCAAAGCAACTACAATATCATTGTAGCTAGCTGATCATTCCATAAAGCATTCGAGAGAGATTATTGAAGACATTTTGGTGAAGGTGGGCAAGTTCATTTATCCCGCAGATTTTATCGTATTAGATATGGAAGAAGACCAGGATATTCTAATCATTTTAGGCAGACCTTTCCAAGCTACTAGAAGAGCATTGATTGGCGTACACGAAGGAACATTGACACTGCGGATTAATGATGAGAAAGTAAATTTCAACATCTATCAAGCGAAGACACCTCCAAAAAAGGCTGACTCGTGCGATATGATCCAATCAGTCAAAGCAGTTGTAAGTAAGAGAGAAAAACGAGATTTATTCTATACCCCTCTAGTGCAACACATGACTACCAGTTATTCAGCAAATGATGCATTTCATACTGGTAGATACTCGAGAACCAATGAAGTAGTTGACTTCATATTGGCTCATGAAGCCTATCCACCTGACAAAAATAAGAGCTACGTGGAAAAGCCCTGGAAACCTCCAAACAATGTCAAACCAAAAGAGGTTTTGAAGGATATACCAGAGTTAAAGTCGTCCAATTCTATCTTCATGCTATAGTGAAGAAGGATACAAAGCCAAGGATAAAGTTTAGAAACGTGAGAGACGTGCCACCTGAAAATCGAACGTAGACAATAAGGGTTAAGTCAAGCTAATGACGTAAAATAAGCGCCTCTTGGGAGGCAACCCAAGCATTTTTCATTTTTTATTTATTCTGTTTTGCATTTTAGGATAGTTTAATTTATTTAGTACTCATCATCCATATCTCACTTTCCCTCTGGTCTTTGTTATGTTGGTTTATTAAATATTAGAGTTAAGTAATATTTGTTCCAATTATTTGATCTTAATGCTTTATTTGATTTTTCAGGAACATGACATCGCGGAACATTTAAACCATTTTTTACCAAGAAGCCAACGAACGTAATAGAAAATCTAACCGTTAAATTACACGTCATATCAATGGAGTCTTTTTTTCACTTTCTTCCTTACCCATTTATATGCGGATTTAGACTTTAAGACATTGATGACAATATTTATTTTAAGTTTGGGGGGTGGAAAATATGAGTTTTCATATTTTTTTTATGATTATTATTATTATTTTTAAGTATTTTTGTGTGATTTGATAAAAAAAATTCAAAAAAATTTTGAAATTTTTTCTTATTGTGTGTTTGTATGAGTTAGTTGGTCTGACTGACAATGATGAATGTATTGAATCATAAATTGATCTATGAATGGTGCATAAGTTGCATGCTTAGATTAATTTTTACTTTTTCATGTGGAATTTGATATATATTGAACACGTAAATTAAGTTAAGCATTGTGTATGAATGAGTTGAATTCATTATTGGATAGGTTGAAATAGTAGACCATATATGCTAAATCCAAAATCACAAAATTTTATATCATTGTACCAAATTTAGAATAGTTTAGGGGATTTCACTATTATTGGAAGATATTGAGATAAATGAGGGATTCCATGTGTGAGAAAAAAAATCTTGTGTGGATTGTCTAAAATCAATATGATGAAATTAGGTGAAAATCTCAAGTTATGGGTCGTTTTTCTTAAATTTGTGTTTAATGAGGGACATTGCACTAATCAAGGTATAAAAAATATTAATTATTTTATTCAAAAAATTCTCTTCGTATTCTTTATGACTCAAGCAATTAAGCATGTAAGGGTCTTTAAAATCTGGTGCCATATGGTCATCTGATTTGGGAGTTATTGACTGAAAGCTTGTTACATGGGTCATTTAGAAAGCTTAAGAGTGAGAATGTTTCAAATAAAGAGAAAAAATTAAAAAAACATATTTATAGAAAATCAGAAAAAACAGATGTATGAAACAAAAGACACACCAAATGTCATGGTTATGTCCCAAACATTTATTTGAAAAACAATTAACTTTTGATAAGGGATTATTAGCATAATTAAGTCCAAGAGATTGAAGCAATCAAACTATGGAGATTCATTGTTTATTGATGTATTGACTAGCAATTAGTGAGATATACCTAAACTAGAGAGGCGAGGATAGTATAAAATTCAACTTTAGTTCACACACTTGAAAAAAGCGAAAAAATAAGTTGGGGTGTGTGAATCTTACGAGTGATGAAAGAATATATTTGACCATTGAGAGTCGAGAATTGAAACAACTTATAAATTCATAATGCGATGTTTAATTCTTGACACGCAAATGTCAAGTTTACATTGGAAAAGTAGATTTTAATTTATGTATTGTGATTTTGAAATTGTGATTAGATTTAATACTATGATTTCAATCATGAGATAAAAAGCCAGGTTGGCTAACTAAATCTTTTTGCTTTGTTTGATTGACTGGGGACCAATTAAGTAATTAACAGTGCATGTTTGTGTGTTTGTTAGGTTTTAGTTTTGTTTGAGAACAAACAAAAAGTCAAGTTTGGGGGGTGTGATAAGTATAGTTTTTATACCTATTCGCGGCGCTAAATCATGTATTTTAATTGTTCTTTGAATAAAATTCTACATAATTTATGTTAAATTGTATTTTGTAGATTGAAACTTTATATTTAATGAAGAATTGAAACAAAAAAAAAAATGCAAAATAGCGTAAACATAGCAAAAATCTAAAGTACGATGACTAAATTGGCATGAGCTGCACAAATAAATTTATTTTAATGATTAATTTGCATTACGTGAAAGTTTTTGAACTCGAAAAGAAGAATGAATTTAATTTGGTATTGGAATTTTATTGGGCCTCAAATTGGACTACATTGGCTGCTGGAAATTAGGTATATATATATATAAAGGGAGACGGAGGGCTGATGGGAAAAAAAGAAAAAAAAATAGTTTTTCGGCAGCAGGGAGCTTTTGGAGCGAAATTGGAGAAAAAGGAAGAGGGAAGAAATAGTCAAGACTTGCGGCTAAATTGGGAAGAAAACAGAGACTTCAATTGGTTAAACCATTTACGTAGAGGAAAGTTGAAGATTTGATTAACACACGCACACACATACAAACACATATATTCAAGCAGCAACCCGACAATTGCAGAAGAAAGTAGAGGAAGTTGGCATATTTCGATTAATATATACATATATATGTTCATGCACAAAAAATAAGGAAAATGTGCAGATTCAATTTTTGCCAAGATTAATCACGTTTCGTCAATTTTTGGTGACTTCTTTTCACTTTCTCATGTTTAAATTCAATATTATGCGTGGCTAAATATTTTGTGTTAGGATTGATGATGTAGCTTCTGTTTTTATTATATGTTTAACATCAAGATTTTCCCGTCATTTTAATACTTCTTAATTAATTATTGTGTGTTTAATACTTTAATTGTCTGCCCAACAATTAATTAATTTAGGGATAATACTGAGACGTAGATGTGATGCATAATTCTAGCTCGTACAATAATTGACATAGACATTATAAGAGGTCGAGAGATAATTATAAGCTATGCGATTTTCGTTGAATTCCTATAGATTAATGCGTTCATATGTATGTGAATTTACATATAAATATAGTAAGTTCGGGCATATGAATAGGATTAGTGTTGTTTGAGAGAGATCACTAACTACATCAGGTAATTCGATCGTTGGCACGTATGAAAAATGGTTGAATAAATTAGAATTAAATGTATGATAAACAACCTAAGTGAAATCGGAAATCCTAACTATCTAATCACATAATCTTTTCTCTAGATTTAATTTGAGTTCGTTACTTTGTTTATTAGAATTTCGCTTAGGAAACATAATTTGATTTGATTATTAGTTACCATTTTAATTTAAATTAAAGCTAGATTAATTTAGAACTTTATAGTAGATAATAGTCTCTGTGAGACGATATTCGGACTTTAAAAAATTCACTTTTTTACTTGTCACGATTCGTACACTTACGGAATTTCACGAACAACAACTATATAATTACGCATAGAAGAACATTCAATACTAAAAATATAGATTAAACAATGAAAATAGACGGATCTCACAGTTATAATGTTTTCAAGGTTTCGGTATCCTTTGATCAAGTACCAAGAATTAGTTATACATGAAAAATCTAAAAATAAAAGAGAGGAAAATAGTTAGTAGCCCTTCTGTGCGTTCTGGACGTCTTCCAGAGTTTATAAAATGTAGAGAGATTTATTTCCATGTGGGAGAATAAACACTCAACTCCCATGTATTTAAAGGATAGTATTTCACTCAAATTCATTCCAATGAAGATGATCTACCATATGCTTGCATATCTTCTCATCCTCCACAACACAAATCATAAGGTCTTTTTAAAAGTTGTAATGTGGTTTAGGGTCAATGTGAGAAATATTTAGATATGTAACTCAAAAGTCATCGAACTAGTGGAGCAAAGATGAATAAATTTAGTTCAACAATATTAATAAGATATGTAAAACCAACTACTCCACCAAATAATTTCTTCACTTTGCATCTATCCCACACAAACCAAACCCTTTTTTGAAATGTAGGAGGAATTATGAACATAGATATTAATAAGATATGTAAAACCAACTACTCCACCAAATAATTTCTTCACTTTGCATCTATCCCACACAAACCAAACCCTTTTTTGAAATGTAGGAGGAATTATGAACATAGATATTTTGTAACATTAAAATCACTCTTCTCCATCACTTACTTTCTTTTTTCTTTTCTTTTTTTCTGTCATTCATTTTTTTTTAACTAAAAATAAATTCCAAATGTTAGACCAACAACGAAACTCCATGAATTAACATAGAAAATTTGTTCCAATTCACCAATTATAGCACTACCAAAAATTTTGATATCCTCACACTTATTTTCTTGCACATCCACAGATATCATGATGAACAATAGTCCACTAGCTCTAAGGCTTGGGTAAAGACGTTGTTTTTCCTGTTTAAAGCTTGTAACGTGGATTTACAAAAAGAAAATGCAATAAGGCTCAAAGGGGCTCAACAAATGGACAAAATTAATTGCAGGGTAGGCTATTTGGCTTAGGTGGCTAACTTATGTAACAAAGATGGCATTAATCACATTCATGCATGCATGTATCAATATGGTTTCGAAGATAATCAAGACAAGTTTTAGAGAAGCAAATTCATGGAAGAATATCACTCATGAAAGAAAGCAGTAAGACTGATATTGATATGTCAGTCAAAATACTCAAAATCTCACTAGCTTTTTGTCTACAACGTTTAGTTACTACCATCCTAAAAAAAATAACTGAACTAATTAACTCTAAATTGAAAGATTATTTATTCAATCATGTTATGAGTTATTCAAAAGCTTAATTAATTCTAGCAAATAGTATACACGATCAAAAATCTTTTAACCTCAACTCCTCTTCTTGAAAGATCGTACAAAAATTTCCAATTTTTTTTTTTTAAAATTTAAACTCAATCTAAATGCAATACAAATCTAAATTCCCTCCCCCACACTTAAAACTTACATTATCCCCAATGTAAGGTACAAATGCAATGCAAAAAAAAGAAGGACAAAGATAACTAAAAAAATGAATACGAAAAACAAAAAGATAAAGATAAATGAACGAATTCCCCTTGGGTTGCCTCCCAAGCAGCATCTTTGTTTATTGTCTTTGGCTCGACTTAATGTTTCCTTATTTAGCCCGGGTCTATCAGGTTGGCTTCGATCTTCCTTGCGGTGTACCAAGTCCAATGGAAATGATATCTGACAATGTTCATCCACCTCCATGGAATACATACTTGTAGTGACTAGGGCGAGGCTTTAAATCTAGAATGGAAGTATGCAAAACAAAAAGTAGAGGCTTCTCATTAGAAACTGGTAATATAAAACAAGATCTGTTACCTGAATGCCATAACTTTGGAAGATTACTCAATATTGCAACAGTTTCTTGTATCTTAGTGTTCAAAGCCAATTTCTGATTCTTTTTCCCAAGATGCTCATTAATGACAATCTCCCATTCATTTTTAGCACCAAATTTGAAAACATCCTATGCTAAATGATCAACCACATCAATAAAATGAATATGATTATTATTATATAGATATTTCATGGAGTCATAGATATTATATTTAATGATTTTATCATCAAATTATATGGTCATTGTGCCATTATGAAAAATCTATTTTAGTTTTAGATGTCTTTAAGAACGGTTTTTTCTAACAAAATAGTGATAGTTTGATTACTACTACCCATGTTAAGCACATAAAAATTAGCAAGAAAAACCAACTTATTAACTTTTACGAGAACATCCTCAACTACCCCCTTAAGATATGCATTAGATTTATCTACTAGTTGAATTATCACACCAATTTTATTTAAAGGTCTAAGTTTCAATGAAGTGCATACATAATATGGCATGACATTAATAGATGCTCCTAAATCTAGCATGACATTTTCAAACTTAGTGTCACCTATCATGTAAGGGATAGTGAACATACCTGGATCCGTACACTTTGCTGGAAGTTTCCTTTGAATGACTACAGACACCTGTTCTCCAACTTTTACATTTTCAATCCCCTTCAATTTCTATTTCTTCTTACTTGTGCACAATTATTTCAAAAATTTAGCATAACGAGGCACTTGTTTAATAATATCTAAAAGTGGAATATTTACCTCGCATTTACTGAAAATTTCATGCAGTTCATCATGATCGCATTTATATATCCTAGATCCTACTAGAGTTTGAGGGAAATGGAGTACTAGTTTATAATCTAAAAGATGAGGAAATTTACGCTTACTTACTTTGGTATCGTTGGGAGTATTTTTTTCTACTATGATATATTCATCATTTTCTTCATTCGATGATATAAGGGCTACCTTCACCGGAGCTTCAACCTTCGTACCACTCTTCAACATGATTGCATTCACATTTTCTTTTGGATTTATCACTATTTGAGATCGTAATTTTCTCGAATTCTGTGACTCCAGCCGACTAACCTAACATGAAATTGCAAAGTGTTAGTGGCAAGGGATTCTCCAAACATTGAGTGCTAACCCTGGTCTCTTATTGAAATTTCAAAGTGTTAGTGGCAAGGGATTTAACAATATCTTCTAAAGACATGCCATAGTTAGAAGTTTGACCATGTTGTTGTCTAGGAGGGTAATGCTGATTATATTGTTGGAAATTCTGTCGATTTTGATTCATATGTTGATTCATTTGTCGATTCTCATAGGTAAGATTTAGATGATCCTTCCATCATTTGTTGTATGTGTTTGAGTAGGGATCATAATTCTTCTGTGGTTGTCCAGGAAAGCTATCGGTTGCATTTACGTATTCAATGGATTTTTCTTGAAGTGTTGGGCACATATCAGTTGGATGGCATACCAATGAACAAATTCCACATGCATTCGCTATTTGCATAGTACCTCCAGCCATTTGACGAACAAGAGTGGTTAGACTCATTATTTGTTGTTCAAGGGATGAGACATTTACCTCGTTAACTTGCATAGAAGGGGAATCAAATCTAGTGCCAAATTGTTGAGAGTTGGCTGCCATGTTTGCAATCAAATTCATTGCTTCTTCAAGAGTTTTATCCACCAAAGCTCCTCCACTTATATTGTCAATCATGCTCATTTCTGTGGGTAGAAGACTTTCATAGAAGTATTGGATGAGAAGATTCTCACTGATCTGATGATGGGGACAACTTACACACAATTTCTTAAACCGCTCCCAATACTCATATAGGGATTCCTTGTTATCTTGTCTTACACCACAGATTTTCTTCCTAATATTTTTTGTCCTCGAAGTTGGAAAATATTTCTCCAATAATAACCTCTTCATTCTACCCATGTGGTAATGTTTCTCGATAGTAGATAATAGAGCGAATCTTTAGCTGAATCCTTCAGAGAAAATGGAAAGGCTCTCAGTTTAATTTGTTCTTCAGTAATTCCCGTGGATTTCATACTTGTGGAGACCACATGAAACTCATTCAAATGTTTATGAGGATCTTTACCTGTAAGACCATGAAAAGTGGGCAAAAGATGTATTAGTCCAGATTTAAGCTCGAATGCAGTAACAACATCTAAATTTGGAAAAATTATGCATAGAGGTTCCTATTTTCGACCATGATTTCTTTTCCTTCAAAATCAAAATCACTTGCAAATAGGATGTTGGGATTGAGATTGCGTTCTTCAAGATTCTGCCGAATGTCACTCCGTAACCAATGCAAAATTCTCTCAATTTCTGGATCGTAATGCAAATCACTTTCATTAGAAAACCGAGTTACGGTCACAATTATCAAGGGGAATAAGGGGAAAAAGGAAAAAATTATGAGATACCAAAAACATTTAAAGAAAGTTTACACCATTTTTTTAGAATGAAATAAACAAATGCAAAATACAAAAATAAACTAAATCACTCCCCGACAACGGTGCCAAAATTTGGTGTGATGTAATAGGCACCTAAAAATTATACATTTACTTCTAAAAACTAATGTAGCAATAAAAGTAAGGATCGATCCCACGAAGAGTGTTTAGTTTACTATTTATGCTATATTGACGAGATTGGGGGTTTTGTTTGTAATCAAATCAATTTTATAACCAATAGCAATATAAAACAAGGAGTTGTATTAAATCAATAAAACGAATCTTGATCTAGATCAACTTCCACCGTTGGAGACTTATAACCAATCATCAATCCACAAAGAATAATCAATCCACATTTTCAATATTCACCGTTGAAATTAATTCTTATTTCTCCTTTATTTTAGTTAGTTAGAAATCAGCGTTCTAATTAACCCTAATTATTAAATAATATCATATCAGTGCTCAAGATTCAATTTAATAACAATTTTACACAGTAGAGAAATCGACGAACTAGATAACACAAACACTAGCAGTTACATTCAATATATTTAAACACTCTTCTTAAGATTCAATAACCTCAATCACACAAAATTATCAAATTCTAGTGCTTCACAAGTTAAAGAAATCGAACAATTACGGATTTGAAATTTAATTTAGCTATAGATTGCAATACATGATAAACCAATGGGCCTTTTTAGCAATCAAGCATGACAACCATATAATTGCGCAGAAGAACATTCAATAATAAAAATATAGATTAAACAATGAAAATAGATGGATCTCACAGTTATAATATTTTCAAGGTTTTGCTATCCTTCGATCAAGCATCAAGAACTAGTTACACATGAAAAATCTAAAAATAAAAGAGAGGAAAAAAGTTAGTAGCCGTTCGGACATCTTCTAGGGTTTATAAAGTGTAGAGAGATTTGTTTCCATAAGTCTTTGATTGGAATTAGGAAACCAGAAAATTCACCTCGGAAGTCTTCTATGCAACCGCATAGTATAAAATCATGTAGTCGCATAGAACAAATAAATTCAACCCGCAAACTCTCAGTAATGGTCTATGCGGTCGCAAGAAATTAATACTATGCGACCGCATAGTGTTAGCAATTTTCTCTGCCGAATAACATTTAATATTTTGGTCATATCTTCCACCACAATGTTCAATTGTAGTGATTCAAGATGCATTGGAAAGCTAACTCAAAGGGATACAACTTTACTTTAGATATTATCTTTCAATTCGATCGTTTGATATGTCAAAAATGGGTCTCAAACGAAGACTAAAAATCCGATGTATAACTTTTCGATTGGAAATTAATGTGTAATCCTACTTTGACGATATTTAATCCCTTTGACATCTTCTTTCAACCAATTGACCTCTAACACTCTTAAATCTTTATCGTAAAGTTCCACATATCTTTTGAATATTTGTATTTCAGTCCCTGAACTTTCATTTCCTTTCACTTGGTCACTTTTCACATATTTCTTCCAAATTACGCCATATTCATAGAATTGTCACCTAAATTAAAATATGAACGTAATGAGTACATTTTAGCACTGATTAATCATATGGGCACATAAAATAAGAAGGAAAAAATATGTATTTTATATTCCTATCAAATATTAATTAAATGTTTTTCATTTCGATTACTTGAATTGATTATTTGTATCAAATACATTATAAGATTTTTAAATGTAAATATGCATTTTCTTGTTATGAACAAAACATTAATAAAATGACTCTTCGAAATCAAATGAATGAAAATGATTAGCAAAATATTAATGAAGAATTTTTTTTAAAATATAAATCTGCATTGTCTCAAGTGAAGTATGAATAATTCAAAAATCAAGAATAAAGTATTCGATTTGTAAAGGGTTTGATTGTACCCCCTAACCGAAAATGTCTGCATCCGCCCCTGACCACACTCTCATTCGTCCCATCACTTTCACAACCCTAATCATTCATCTATCTCACTTCTCTCACTTCTCACTTCTATCTCTTTCGCACACCACAATTGGAAGGCCGCCACACCGTCTGTCGCTACCAAGTAAGAACCATCAGCTTCTGTAACAAAGCATTGTATTGCCGTTCGCAGCATTGCCTAGTGCCTTTTGTCGCCACCAAGTAAGAACCACGACAATGAGTGCTACTCGTTGCTCAGTGCCTTTTGTGCAGAGGCATCACGACGATGGCGTCTTTGTCACGTACATCGTCGTGCTGAGATTCCGAAGATGTTACTTTCTTGGGCATGTTTTGAGCGCAATACATTTTTATTTGGGGGGTGTATTGGGTTTTGGGCGCCTAATGTTGTGATTTGCAAATTGTGCTGTTTCTTCCTCCGATCTATTTAGGGCTGCTTTAGGTATTGGTAATGGTACTGGCGGTGAGGTGATGGTGTCAATGATGGCGGTGCACGTAATAGTGACAATGGCGAAGGTGGTACAGATAATGGCGGTGTTGTCGATGACAGTCAGGTGGTGGTGGTAGTGGTAATGGTGGTGCTGGCAGTAGTGGTGTAGGTGGCTATGGTGGTGAGGTGTGGTGTTCTGTTGGCACTGGTGGTGAATTGAGGTTGGGTTTGGGTTGTGATTGGAGACCAATAAATAATATATGACCTAAAAATATGAAACTCCGAGTAATTTTTCATCTTGACTCACAATTTGCTAAGTTGTGACCAATTAATTTGACAATTTGTAATCGTGAAATAAGTTATGACTTATAAAAATTGTGATTTGTGATAAAAAAAAAAAAATACGTGACCTATTAATTTGATAATCTGTGACCGATAAGTACATCGTGGCCCGTAATATTTGTGATTTGTGATCGAAAAATAATACATAACCTATTAATTTGATAGTCTCTGATCGATAAAGAAATGGTCACATGTATTATTTGTGATTTGTGACGAGAAATAATATATAACCCATCAATTTGATAATTTGTTATCGAGAATTAAGTCGTGATTAATAAAATTTGTGATTTGTGATTGCGACGTCTATAATTTTGACTAGAAAAATGCTATGAGTACATAATTGTACCCATAACACAATTATGTACCCATAGCACATCCCGAGTGACTATTATGTAATTATGATCATAAATTATATAATACCGTGACATTAATATATTTAATTAAGAAAATATTTTTTAAATTATTTATTTAATTAACAGAATTTAATTAAGACCGGATTTTTGAAATAATAAACCTAATTCTTGAATTTTTTAATTGTATTTTGCAACCAGCTTTTATATATATATATAATGTTCTCTCTTTTGATTAGCGGATTGGTTTTTGAATTGAGAAAAAAGGAGAACTCGATAGAAGTCCAAGAAAGCAATGTATATCCAAGATTTTGCCCACCTATTTTATGGTGGCTGCTGATGCTGCTTTTCCTGAGCATGTCCAGCTGCTTGCAGCTTGCTTAACCAAAGTCCCCCCATCCCCACCAAAAAAAAAAGAGAAAAAAAAAAGTCTACTATTATGATTGATAGATTGCAATTATTTAAATTAATTGTCTGAACTAATTATTGGAGTGAGCTGGTAAAATTATCAGATTAGAATGTTTACTTTACACCATTTCAAAAATACAAAACCAAGTTTCAAAATTCAAAAATCATTTTTTGTAATTTTTTTATTTAACAAATAATAAATTATCAAATCAATTTATTATTAAATATTTAATTATAATATAATATAATTACCACACCCCACCTCCACCACCCCTAACGCTCCGGCGACTATTCCGACTACCGTTCCGATTACAACTCTTCTCCGCGCGACTATTCCGACGACCGTTTCGCCGCCACTTTATTCCGGCGACTGCTCCGATTCTGACAAGTGTTCCAATATGTTAAGGTCACAGATCTATACAATTTGGTCACAATTCAAAAAAAATTAGGTTCCAATTCAAAATTTTGATAGGTCACAATTTGTTCATGAGTCACAACTTAAAAATTTAAAAGTCACAATTTGTTCATCAATCACATATCACAAAAATTATAAGTCACATTACTTATTTTATGGTCACAAACATCACATTAATTGAACATAATTTATATTTAGATCACAATTTATCAAATTATTGGACACAAATTACTAATTTTCAGGTCACACATCATGTATTTGTTACATTTTATCCAATTCATTGGTCACATATTGTTTATTGGTCGCCAGCCAACCAAATTGTTGGTCACAAACAACTAAATCATTTGTGACCACCACAAAAATCATGTGACCACCACTGCATCTACCAGCGGCACCACTACTATAGCCGCCCAATATCAACAACAACATCTCAAAATCAACACCACACCTTTCCCAACATCACTATCACCCCCCCCCCAAACCATTGTCACCACACACACCACCAACACAACACAGCGCCTGATCCACCGCCAACACCACGGCACGACACCGTTTACGACCACCAGAACACACCCAACCGCACACAGAACACACACCCAACTGCACTCGCCACTCAACCGCACAGAGAACACACCCAACCGCACCCAAACAGATCTACACATCCACAACCGTCGCACCCACACAAACACCCAACCCACTAGACATCAACCGGCGGTTTGTGAAACCCTAGATTCCCTTGCCACAAAAATGAATGTCAACTGCACGCACCCACACCCTGCAGCGAACGGATCTACACAGATCCGTTAGCGTCAACGCACACCAATCATGACGGTAGCCGGTGGAGTCCAGACAGAAGAAACGAGAGAGAGAGAGAGAGAGAGAGAGAGAGAGAGAGGAAAAAGCGTCGACGGCGTGACGAGTGGAAGAAGTGGCAGTTTCTAAGTACATAGACGAGGAGGGGAGGAGAGGAGATGGCGGGGAGAAGAGAGAAGAGGGAGGAGAGGAGACGGGGGGAGAGAGACTAATTTAGGTTTTTGATTTTGAGATGAAATTATTAATTGGGATTAAAATTTATAATTAGTAATTTAATTAGATATGAAAACATGAGTTTTGAAAAGTCAAATTAGGAATATGATTTATGCAAAATGTAGTTTAATTACCGGCCTGGGTGTAATTTCCTCTTAGAAAAACATCTAAAGCCCATTATAAAATTTTTATTTCTTGAATATGATTTTTTATATCCAATATACACTATTCTCTTATTTAATTTTAAGAGCACGCTAAAATACTAGAAAAGTATTTAAGTAATCATATATTCAAGTTTTTGTTTATATTTGTTGTCTCATTTTTATATCAATATTAGAAATTGACGTTATAAAAATTAAATGCAATAAGTTTAATGAGTACCTTTGTCTATATGTATAGTTAATTTGAAAAATTAACATGTTTTGTCAAAATCTTGTGGCATATTTATTCATTCTTTAGTTTTACCTCGGTTCGGCCTTTTGATATTGACCATTGTCTTTCTGGATTGATGGCTAAGTCAATTATTAAAACAATGCTTAAAAATTATGAGAATGTGCACGTTTGGATAGAGTTTTGAGTGCATCTGTCGAACTACTGAGGGTCGATATTGTTTCGACCACCCCATGTGGGTGGTAATGAGGATTGATGGAGGTGGTCGTACATTATCACCAAGTAGTACTTTGACCAGAACCCTTGAGGGGCCTTTGAGTTGACCAAGCTACGATCAAGGATGGTCGAACCTTGTGCAATCGTTCAAGGTTAAAAGATTGCTCAGCTACTTGGTTATGAGATTACTCGATCTTGTGTGGCTTTCATGATCTATGAGGCCGTCATTCGTCAATAGCTTTTTAATCACTCACACTATTATTTTTTAGTTGGTTTTAGGATTTTACTTTGAAACTATTTGTTAAGAAATTATTGATATAATTTATAGATTAATTCAAAAATACTTATAGACTTAATTATTACTAATTGGGAAAGAGGGGAGGAGGGTAACCAAGAGTCGATTTAATATTCTAGCCAAGTAAAAAAAAAAAGGAAAAAGAAAATATAAATATAAACAAAAGAAGTTGATTTCAAAACTTTGAATTGAAATTTAACCTTTTGACTAATATAAGTCTTTAAATTATATTTAATGCGACAATAATTTCTATTCAGAAGGTCTATAATTATTTTCATGCCCTTCATCCTGGGATCCATTATCTAATCCAAGGTTAGAAAATAACCCCTTACGAAACAACTCTTCTTCTTCTTTCAAATTCATCACACGATATTACAGAGATGAATGTGATAAGTGGTTTTGAAACAGCAATGAGTTGCCTGCGGAACCCATATCTGATTTCTCGTTTCTTTTCAATGGTTCCCCAGGCGTACAATTTCTGCAAGTGGGGTGCACTAATCCTTGCTCTCTTGGCAACTTTTAGCAGTATAATCAGGAGAATCAAGATAATTTCCATTCATTTACGTACATACAAACCTTCTCCATCACAAGCTTTTGTTCAAAGTAATGACTTTGAATTTAGTGATGATGATGAATGCTCTTCTGTTTCTTCACAACAAGAAGGAAGCAGTCCTGCGACGTCGTTTCAAGATCAACAGGACGTTGATGAAGACTTTTGTGTAAAGGGATCGAATTTTTATTTGAGAAGCCAATCGCAAAATGGTAATTTGAGAAACCGGGGGCGGCAACGCCGTGGTGGTGAGTGGCTTCCCTTATCGGAGTTTACTTCCGGTAAAAATGTTGTAAAGCTATGGGATTATTGGACCATCCCCGCAATGGCGGTAGCGTCTCCAGAATTGGTTCTTACGGAGGAGGGAAATGGTAAGGGTGACAGAGTAGTTTTTGATGGTTATGATACGAGAATGCCACGCCGGGTTCCTGCTATATCCGTCAAATGGCGCTCGCCAGCGGCAGCTGTGACAGAGGTGGTGTCTTTAGCCACTGGCGGGTTTGAGAAGTTCTACATGAGAGATACCGTTACTGGTGTTTTAACCTTTGGTGACGTGAGAAATTTGACGGCACCGGTGGAGAATGTGGCGGAGTACGATGGCGATACCTGGCGGGACGCTGACTTTGTTTTCGTTGACTAGACAAGGTAAAAGAGTTTTTCTTTTCTTTTACCGAGTTGCAGGTCAACACGTTGAATCCTGAGTTAAGGCAACTTATATTGCGGTAAATAATTATTGGAAAATGCTTTATGTACATTAGCATGTACATAATGTACATAATGAACATCTTTATGTACATGCTAATGTACAAGTAGCACAACTCATAATTATTCATAATGGATGAGTAGTAATTTGGGTATTCATCTAGCAAAAATACCACTATTCAAATTATTTTTATGTATCTATTAATTTAATTTGTCACATCTTACGTATATAAAAAATTCATTTTTTCCATCAGTTTGTATGATATGTTGTAATATGTTATCGTAGTTAAAAATAAGAACACATCTGGTAACACTTTTTTCACCAATTAAAAGCAAAAATATTTCCGTTTAAGCTGGTCAGTGGGTCCCAGTTAAGAAAGAGTGCATCAAAAATGTCATGTTATAACGGGCAAAAAATGAATTTCTTTCCTCCAAAAATCGGCACCAGACAGACCCTAAATAAAGTATACCAGAGGGGCAAAAAAGGAAGAAGCTCTTTCACAGCTTTAGCAGCAACGTGACAGTCCATTTCCACCAAAGAAATGTCGTGCCCCTGTTCATTTACAAATTTAAGTCCTAGAATTGTCAAGCATTCTTCCAGATACAACGAACAAATTTGATCGAGTAACCATATTTCATCCCTATAAAAAAATTTAAAGAGCTGCATTAAAAGTTTTTGTTCCATTTATCATTTTAGACTTTTAAATAAAATAATTTAATATAACATAATAAGGCTAGAATTAAAACGGCATTGGAGCAAACACCTTAACAAATCAATAAGAAAATCAACTATGGAAACCAAACTCGTTAGTCAAAAGGTTTTCTCCTAGGAAGCTACAACCTTGCTTCATAAATAGGTAAACAAAACCAAAATTCAAAAGCTTCATTGACCACGAAACTTGGGTAAGAGTCAATTCATGTGTGCGAAAACAAGAAAGGTCTTCATTTTTTTTAATAAGTAATAACGACACCTAGCATTAGTTAATTATGTTAATGGTATACTAATGATCATTTGATAAAAAAAATAAACATTAAATGTATGTGACCCCATTACATAACATAGCCCATGTTTCACGGATCGCGGGTTTGGCTTCCGAGATTTAATGTCTCAAGGCCGCCCTCCCCTCATTCTTTGGCCGGCAAGCTCAAACAACTGACATATACGCACGCTATGAGTAGGATGTAAAGGCGGATACCTGCATATGATCATATATCATTAGTACACTATTAGTAGAATATGTTTCGTGCCTAGCTGTTAGCGTCCTTGCCATGCCGAATAGGGGAGGGGATAAGCATTCTCACTACGTGACCTTCTCCCCATTCGAATTTGCTTACGTCTTCGTAGCGAGAAGTGAGTTTCACATCAACACGTAACCGTCTCATTGCAAGGATAACAACGGCATCACTCCACATGGACATACATTCACAAACCTGCTGTACCACGTACTTACCGCCTTCGACACCAACCTTCACCCTCCGCCCCTCTGAGCATTGGTTCCTCGGATGGACGGCCTCCAAACCACAACGCCTCAACGCATGTCGAATAAAGCTCTCGCAAGGTACGCTCCTGGAAAACTCCTTGAAAGGCACACTAACAATTGCGCAACGCTGCCCTTTCCATCATTCTTGCCCACAACTTCCTTCGTCGTGTCCTCCTGCTTGCCGACACGATCAGTGGCCCAAAATATTTTCTCTGCAAGAACACACGACATTGTCCTACAACAACACCACATGCTCGAGCAGTCCCGCTCTGATACCAACTTTTACGAATCGTAGATTTGGCTCCCGAGGTTCAACGCCTCGAGGCTGTCATCCCCTCATTTTTTGGCCGACAAGCCCGAACAACTGGCATACACGCACGCTATAAGTAGAATGTAATGGAGAATACATGCATATGATCATAGATCATTAGTTCACTATTGGTAGAATAGGCCTCGCGTCTAGCTGTTAGCGTCCTTGCTGTGCCGAATGGGGGGATAAGTATTCTCATTGCGTGACACCATGTTTGGTTCCACTTAAAAGTTGTTTAAAATTTAATTTAAGTTTAAAATTTAACTTTAACCATATATTTCATAAGACCAACAATTTTTAACTAACATTCCATCTATTTTTATTAAAATATACTAAAAATCTAATAAACACTTGACAGTACTAGGATTTAATTTTTTTTCTTTTTTCTTTTATTGAGTGACTATTTTTGTAACAGTTAGAAATTTGAGTGAATATATTACAATACAAAAATAACTTTAGTCACCATGAAGTAATTATTTAAAACTTGTGTGACATTGACATAATTAACAAGTACATGTGAAGTCACATTTTTGTCTAATTCTTATGTTAAAAAAATATAAGTGATTAATTTTTAATTTTTATGATCAGGAAAACGTGTTATATATACCTATTTATTTACAACTTTCCTAATAACGACGACGACGACAACGACTTGCTTTAAGAAATATTTTAAATAATGTACTTCTTGAACGTGCAATTAAAATATGAGTAATAGAGGGGGGAAATCGATAAATATACGAACAAGATTTGAAGAAATGTTATTGATGTTGTATTTAAGGTATTTGTCAACGGTCCCTGATTTGATTTTGGTGTTCACATAATTTTAAATTGAGGAGTAGACATGGTGAGATTGGTAGAAATAAAGAATCAATATAAAAGTTTATTTGAATGCATACATCTCGAATTGTATGTTTAGTAGGTTGTTTTGTTTATTATATAGTTTCATTTCAATTTGAATATTACATAATAGATTGTCCTAAAAGTAATCCTATGTGATTAAAATGGTAATGAAAATAATATAGCTAAAAGAAATTGTAGGTTATGCTATAATTTCGTTTGTACTTTTTTAAATCGTCTAATGCCTCGGACATTATATGAAAAGAGAATAAAATAACTTTCTGGGGTGAAAAACCCTTCCACCCACTACTTGAATGTATCACCCCTAGTGGGTGCTTGACAATGTGACTGTAGTTGAGCCATCGATTAGCAATTGACGTTGTTTTTTCATCATTGGGGCAGCCCAACCCATCAGGCCTGGAACTCACGTGGTCAATGTGTGGCAACACCATGGCATCATCCACTTTTCAGTACCGCTGGTACCGCTGCCTCTACATCGTGGTAAGTGATAAGTGCACATTTTGTACAAGTAGAACATAGGTAGCGTACAAGTAGAACAAAGGTAGTGTTAGGACCTCAAAAAATGCATCAATAGAATCCCTTCCAATTACCCTCCATGTAAACATCAAATGTACACTGAAATACCTCGTTAGAAGGCAAAGGTCATCGGTCGAGAAAAATGTCTGCGAACCATTTGCACTCAAATGATCAAGTCAACAGCCGGACGAGAGAAAAAGAGAGTGCATGGAATTTGGATAAAATTAGAAATTATACCCCCCCCCCCACCCCCCCCACACACACACACACACACGCGCGAGAAAATGTAAATGGGCCACCTGGATAATGGGCTGATCCCAAGATGCAAATTGTTTAATTTAATAAACTCAACCCAATGAATAGTCGATGCCATGTAATTTATAAGTGTAACATAGTCCCCCAAGTCTGAGTCGTGCATTTATGTACGGGTCGGACTTTGAAATATAAGTTGTCAAAGTAGATGAGGTCTTACATATTGCCTCAAAAAATATGCATTGATCCCAAATATGTGAGGACTTACGAATTGCCTCGAAAGTATCTATGCGAGCTTGAATAAGTGAGGGCTTACAGATTAACTCGAAAGACATCGCATATAATTTGCAAAATTTCAGCAGCATCTCCTTTGTAGTATGGACTAAACCAAACTGTAATGCAACATAATATCTTCACTGCACATATATAAAATAAATTTGGGGTCCATTTGCCCCTCAAACTACTTATGACAATAAAGTGAATAATGACATCAAATTTCTCAAATTATAATATGCAGAGAGTCTATCATGACCTGCATGCTTGCATAACTTAGTGTAATAGTGGTGCTATAGTGAAGCAACATGTTGATAATGTAGATAACATAACATACGTAGTGACAGTAGTGAAAATAGTGTCATGACATGCTATCAATGATGTGGCGTACGTACTTGGCAGCAATAATATAATGCATATGCTAGCAGTAATAATGTAATGCTATAAAGATACTAGTATACAATAGTCCCCCAAGTCTGAGTCGAATATCAATATGTTGGTCGGACTTGGAATATAAGCTACTATGATGAAATTGATGTAGAGACGAGACTAAATATATAAGTAGTTGTGATAACCTGATGCAGAGTTGATGCTTTGAATGTGTAACTAGTAGAGGCGATGCTTTGAATGTATAAATAGAAGAGACGATGCTCTGAATCTGTAAGTAGTAGAGGCGAAGCTCTGAATATGTAATTAGCAGAGGTGATGCTCTGAATCTATAAGTAGCTATAATAAACTGACATCCTTACATGGGGGTGGCACATCAATGGCAAGAGCTTTCTCCATGGGTGTTTGATCCAGCCATGGAAGGCTTCGTCTTCGCTGCTATTAAGGTGGGCCCCACCACTCTCCTTACGAAGCAGTAAATAATATAAATTCTCTGAAGATTATTAGATGTGACATAGCTAAAGCAGAAATAAAGCTCTAAAAGATAGACAACTGTAATACAGTAGATATTGAGGTGCTGAGGCATGATGAGCTCTTTGAAGATAAATGCAGATGTAATGTAACATCTTATAAGGTGAGGCATCTCACAGAGTGAGGAATGACTATTAGGTTAGTGGCTCATCTTAAACTTTCAATATCTTACATGCTAGTCTTGAATAGAAGATATCTTATAACTGGGCTCAACGATAATGAAAGGCGAAAAACAAACATCTCACGAATAGCTTTCAAACTATCGGAGTCTTATAAACTGTCCTCGGTAGATGAGGTCTTATAGCTAGACTCGACGATAAGGAGAGGCGAGAAATAAATATCTCGCGAAGCCAAGAATAAGCATTGACGAGGTGATGAATAAACATCATGCGAATAGATCTTTAACTATCGGAATCTTATAAAGTGGCATCGAAATGACTAGGTCTTACAACTAGACTCGACGATAGGGAGAGGCGATGAATAAACATTTCAGGAAGCCAGGAATAAGAATCTGGTGAGGTGGGGAATAAACATCTTGCGAATAGATCTCAAACTATCGAAGTCTTATAAACTGGCCTCGAAATTACAAGATCTTACAGCTAAGCTCGACGATAGTGAAAGGCGATGAATAAACATCTCACGAAGTCAGGAATAATCATCTGGCGAGGCGGGGAATAAACATCCCACGAATAGTCCTCGAACTATGAGAGTCTTATGAAGTGGCCTCGGAATGAAGATGTCTTACATCTAGGCTTGACAATAGAGAGGTGTGAGAAATAAACGTCTCGAGAATGAGGTCAAGAAAGGCTCTTTTTGCAATGGTAAACACATTTGACCATTTTGCCTCTTCATTTTTTAAGGAACAAAAATTCCAAGATACCGTTTCTTCCTTTATTCAAAGAATGAGGACTCCAAAAAATATCGCATCTTCCTTTATTCAAGGAACGAGGACTTCAAGATGCTGCATCTTCCTTTATTCAAGGAATGAGGACTATAAGAAATACCGCATCTTCCTTTATTGAAGGAACGATAACTCCAAGATGCCGCTTCTTCCTTTATTCAAGGGACGACGACTCATCGAAATACTGTCTTTTCCTTTATTCAAGGAATAAGTACTCTAAGATACCGCATCTTCATTTATTCAAGGAACGGTGATTGATAAAAATACCGTCTCTTCCTTTATTCAAAGAATGATGATTCCAAAATGTGTCGCATCTTCCTTTATTCAAGGAATGAGGACTTCAAGAGCTGTAGCTCGTAGATTTCGTATCATCATAAGTGAATGCCAAGCTAAGTAATTTATCGAACACTAAGCGTGCACTTGCAATAATAATAATTCCATTAGCATGACTGAGATTTGTAGCCACGTCCACGACATAATCAAGAATTACAATAGCAAATTCACATTCTTTCACAATTTGTCATTGTGGATATTGTATTAATTCATGCACTCATTAGATGATACATCACTGTAAACTTAAAATGCAAATAGAAGAATTTTTCCACCTCAAACTCAAATTTTGTCATTACCTATCTTCAATATTAAGGCCCAGCAGCAATAAACAAACAGTTCACTTGGTGCTAAAATAGTTTTGCAAGTCAATATAGTGGATAAATGAATGGATTTTGATGCCTTTAAATGAAGGCATGCATGGGTCCCAAATTACTGTGATTGAAAATTCATTATGGGAAAGATTCACAATTAAGGCATTCACTATGCACAATTCAAAAATCATGTTTTAAGTTTAATTAATGCAAAAATCAAGTATTTATTTATTTATTAATAAAATATAATAAAATCACAATTATACAATTAATGGTCATATGTACATAATCATATGTCACAACTTATTTATTGATCACGTATTAAATAATTAATTGGTCACAAATTAATTCGAGGTCACAAATAAAAAAATTTATAGGTCACAGTTTATCAATCAGTCACATATTTTTAAATTTGTTGGTAACATATCGAATTTTAAAGTTACAGTTTATTTTATTGGTCACAGATAAAAAAATTATAGGTCACAATTTATCAATCAGTCATATATTTTCAAATTTATTGGTCACAAATTATCAAGTTTTAAGGTCACAGTTAAACAATTGGTCACATACGACCACCATCTACACTGTCGCCATCACCGCCTACACAACACCACCACAACCACCAACACCACAACATCATCACCAGCAAAATCGTTGCCACAAGATCCAATCAACCGCTAACAAAAACCATGACCATCAACTATATTAGATCTCCAGCCACCAACAGCCGCCACTCGGTAGCCACCACCAAATCTACCGCTAGCCTCATAACCACCACCACCACCACAACACAACCACTACCACCACCACCACAACATCACCACAAATAAAATCGTCACCACTAGATCCAACAAAAAAATCCTAAACCTGCCCCCACCTCCGTCCCCGTCGCCGCCACCAGATCCACTACCAACCCCATCGCCAATAACATCAAAGACATCACAGCATCATACCACACCACAACCACCACCCACCACCAACCCAACACCACCTCCAACCTCATCGCCGCCAACACCACCACCACCACAACACCATCACCAACAAAATCGTCACCACCAGATCCAACAAAAAAATCCCAAACCCGCCACTATTGCCCACTAAAATCGAGGATTTCTTCCAACACCCACATCCATAGAAACAAACCAACCACTGTGCGAAAAATCCCCAAACCACCGCCACTACCATGCCAACCAGAAACAGATGCAAAAGAGGGAAAAAAAAGGTGATGCTGCTGTCGGAGCTCACATTGCCTAATACGAGGGCACAACATAGCAGCGACAATGTCGTTGTAGCAGCGACGAGGGCGATGTCGTTCACCCTATTTTTCAACGGACTGCAACGCCGCTCGCTGTTCACAATGAGATGGCAAAGAGAGAAGAAAGTGAGTTAGGATTTTGCTATTAATATATTTATTAAAATATAAAATTATTACCTGATTTTTGAAAATCAATCTTTAAACACCTGATTTTTTGTAATTTCCTCATTCATTATTACCAACAAATCCTAGTTTTCACTACATGTCGCCCATTTAGAAGAAATACTAGCTATTGGAATACCATATAAAAATTTTGTAATATCTCAATTCAACCTTTCATTGCTGTGGTTGAAGACATGTCAATTTATTGTTGCTAAAGAAATTTGTGATATAGAAGCTTCTACAAAATCCTGCCACAGCCTTCCTCTCTTTTTGCCTTCCCTTGTGCTATGGGCTTGAGAAGAAGAAATGGAACAATACATTAATCAGGTTTTTAGTATACACAATTTTAAAACTAAGGGTTGAGGTTCTAAATTCAAAAAATCAGGTTTTAATTAAAATTTATTTATGATTTAATTAATTAATTATATCTTTTATTAATAAATATATAAAAGTCACAGATTTATGCGATTTGGTCACAGTTCAAAAATTTTAAGGTCACGATTCAAAAACTTTATAGGTCACAGTTCATTTATCAGTCACAAATTAAAAATTTAAATGTCACAGTTTGTTCATCGACCATAAATCACAAAATTTATAAGTCATAACTTATTCTACAGTCACAGTACATCAAATTAATCGATCACAAAACATCAAATTAATTGATCACAAATTATTTCGAGGTCACAAATTAAAAATTTTATACGTTACAATTTGATTAATTGGTCACAAATCAAAACATTATAAATCACAATTTATCGATAGGTCACAATGAACCAAAATATCGATCACATACATCGACAATATTTGGTCACAAACCAACCAAACAATTGGTCACAAATACTACCCCCACCCTCGCCACAACACCACCCAAACCACCACCGTCACCCCGTCACAATACCAACAACACCATAATAACCACTGCCACACCATTTGTACCGCAACAATAGCCAACACTCTATAAATCATAGCCAACACTCCCAAACCACCTATCGATCATCGAAGTTCTACCACCAACAAACATAGCCAACATTCTATAACCACCGTAACATCGGAAGTCGTCGTCGCTGCCTCCACCATCTTCGCTATCACCACTGTCGTTCACCTCGCCACAACACAACAATAACCACTACCACATAGCCTGCACCGCAACCATATCCAACACTCCGTAGGCACCTATCGATCATCGAAATTCTACCACCAACAAACGTAGCCAACACTCTGCAACCGCCAAACAGATATGTAGCTACCACTCCTCCACAAACATAACCAACACTCCGCCACCAACAAACAACAAACCAGATCCCTTGCTATCAATGCAACCACCAGACCCCGCCGCCATCAACGCGACCACCAGATTCGCCACCACCGCAACCGTCCCTCACCGCAACCACCATTTTGCGGGATCCTGCAGCGACACCTCACTGTGACCAACCGACGACGATGACAACTGACAATGAATTAGAAAACAGAATGGAGGAGAGGGGAAGGACGAGGCATCGGTAAAGAGAGAATGGAGGAGATGGACGATTTGGTTGAATGGAGGGGAGAGATTTGGTTTGTAATTTAATTTTAGGATTTGGGTGTATTAATTTATAATATTTAATTATTAATCAAAACCTGAATTTTGCAATAATAAAATTGATCTTGTATTTTTGAAAATGGTAACTTAAATCTAGGTCTAGATGTAATTTCCTCAAGAAGAAATGACATCATATTAAAGAAACTAAAGAACATAGAGCCTTTAAAAGGAAAGCGGACCTCATGGCCAAGGGAAAGTAAGAGAAAAAATTACCTAAAACCCTTCTTTTCAAAATTACAATTCAAAAATCAGATGATAAAGTTTATAATTCAAAAATCAGGTGTTAAATAGAATTATTAATTGTAATTAATAAAATTTTAAATCTACATATTTCATCACCCTACCCACCCCCATTCATTCCCAAACTAGAAAAGAGAAAACCCTATTTCTTCTCTCTTTCTCTCTCTCCCCCTTTCCTCACGGCACACTCGCCCACCCTCTCTCTTATTCTCTCTCTACCGTCTTTGGCGGTAGCGGCGTAGAGGGATGGGGAATATAACCGATGAGCTCGTTACCCGAAATCAAGAAGTATTCAAGGTTGGGAAAGGTGCTGAAGACGATGATATGGAAGAGCTCCAGGCGTGCTTGAGTTGAGGTTCAACTTCGATTCGCCCGATTTGGTTCAAAATTGTCGTCTGCTTTTCCAGCGTTATGGTCTAATTTCCAGCCAAACTCAATAACTGTTGAATATTAACGGTATAATTTCCAGCCATTGTTAATATTTATTATTCCTTTTGTGTAGAATCTGAAACGCCGTTCAAAAATTCATATTCTGGATTTTTTGTGTACCTGATATGTAATCATTAACAGAATTTAGAACATTTTAATGATAGAGAAATGCGAGGTAGTAGTAATTGGATGCCAAAAATAGAAACAAAGTGAACATATCCCTAGAACTGTCGTTAAGTTTAATGTTAATTACATTAATTCAATTTTTAATTTTTTCTTGGAAAATGAGAGTTGCAGTGTTGATATTTTGCCCAATTGCCCATTGTCTACTTAATTGGATGCCAAAAATAGAAACAAAGCGAACCTATCCCTACTTATTTAGTTTGGATGATGGTGGTAGTGATGTTGTTGTTTGGTGTGGTGGTTGTGGGATGGGTGCAGTGATTGTGTTCGGTTATGTTTGTGGTTGTGGTTGTGTGATGGCGGCGATGTTTAGCTGTGGATGGTGTTACTATCGGGATGTGGTCATGGAGGTGGCAATGTTGGGTGCATTGATTTTTAGGGAAAATGATGAAGATTGATTTTAGTGGCCATGCGGTCTCAGCCTCGCTTTGTGGCAACACAGATGAATTGTGCAATGAGATTTTCACTGGACAAAAATTGGAACTTCCTATTGCCACTGACGTGATTTTTCTTTTTTTTTTTTGTGTTTTGATAAAATAATAGTAGTTACTTTCTGGTGTTATACTGTTGTAACTTTTTGGATAAATTGATTGTATTCAGAAATTTGTAAACAATTTTTGTATCTTCTTTGGCTTCAATGGTGTTGAGTTATTGGAATATTTCGTTTGTAATTGTAGTAATAATATTTCGGCTTCAATGTGTTAAGTTATTGCAATACTTCGTAGCATAATCTGTAATTGTATGCTACCACATTTTGTCTATGTTTGATCGAAGTCGGTCTTCTTGATTTTCTTGATGGTGTTGGTCTAAATTATGTGTTTATTGTGACTAGTTGTGACAAATTCTGTATTAATTGTGACCGATTGTGACTGGTTGTTAAAAGAGACACGACTCGTGTCGCACAGAGACACGGGCGTGTCTCCATGTCACACGGAGGCAGTGTCCCCGTGCTTAATTGTGACTAATTGTGAGCAAGTGACCAATTGTGATTGGTTGTTAACGGAGACACGGTCACAGAGACACGACCGTGTGTCCGTGCTTAATTGTGACCGATTGTGACTGGTTAATTGTGACCAATTGTGCCTGGTTGTTAACAGAGACACAATCACGATGGGTCGTGTCTCCGTGCTTAATTGTGACCGATTGTGACTGGTTGTAACTAATTCTATTAATTGTGACTAGTTGTGACCAATTCTATGTTGGGGGGTATAGTTTCCAGTTTTTAATCTGAAATTTTTTTTGGAAGGTAAGGTGGGGTGAGTCCGTGGGGTGGTGTTATTTTCAGATTTGAATTTCTGGAATTTTTTTATGGGGTGGGGTGAGGGTGGGTCCGAGATGGTGTGACATGGTTAATGTATCAATTTTCATTGACGGTGCCAATCTGCTGACCTCAAAAAATATATCAATAGAATCCCTTCCACCTCCCCTCGACGTAGACATCATCTGCACATTGGAACACCCTGTTATGAGGCAAAAGTCACCGATTGAGAAAAATGTTCCGCGACCATTTTTATTCCGACGATCAAGTCAACGCCCGGATAAGAGAAAACGAAAGTGCAAGAGAGAAAGATGATTTGGATATGGTTAAAAATTATACCTTATTATGAATGAAACTCACACACATAGACACACACACATAAGAAAACGTAAATGGGCCACCTAGGTAATGGGCGAACCCAAGATGCAAATTGTTTAATTTAATCCGAACCTAATGAATAGCCAATGTCAAGTAACAGGTAGTAACCAGTTACTAGGGTTTGATTTTAATTATTTATTCGGAAAAAAAGGCATCACACTAACGGTGACACGTATGAAAAATTTACATATATCGTCGTGTGATGCTATTATTAAGTAATCGACCATATTCATTACTAATGTTTAGATAGTAGTCCTACATTGTTGTGTGAAGTTAGGAATAATTTATCAACGATTAGATAATAGTACTCGTGAGAATGATAATTCTAACTTTTAAGTTTACTTTATTACTTGTTACGATCCGTACACTTGTCGGATATAAAATCGACAATACAATAGCAACTCAATTTGAAATTATCATTAAAGCAAATGAAACAAACGCTCTCTCCCACTATTTTTTATTTTTGCTTCAACGAAAGAGACTTGCCCCTCGACAACCATCCCCCTTTTCGTCTACAGCACAATTCCAATCATTCGCTCTGCAACAAAGTCATCAAATGTGGATTTACCATATGTATTTGCTTCTAAATAACATAATCTCCATATACATATATTGTAGAACCATGTTATTTGTACTTAAAATTTGACAATTTTTTTGACAAAACGCCACATGGCAGTTAATAATGTTTTTATATTTTCCCTAAAACTCGATAAAATCCTAAAATCCATAATTATGAACAAAATGGTAATTATTGACAAAGAATATATCAAATTCTAGGGGGGGTGGAGAGAGAGAGAGAGAGAGAGAGAGAGAGAGAGAGAGAGAGAGAGAGAGAGAGAGAGAGAGAGAGAGATCGTCAAATATGGATTTTCACATCTAGATCAGAATTTTGAGATCAAGATGGTTGGAGTTGCAACAAAAATCTGTATTTAAGAATGTGCCAATTAGAGAAAAAAGAAAATGCAATGACTGCTTCTTGTTCTAGATTGGCACATTAAAGTGAGGGTCCATGATATTAGAAAACTGAAAATGAAGAGCAGTATTATGTGTCAATTTCTTTTATTTTGTATTTAGATGGGTAAAATAAGAGTTTTTAAAATGTTTCTACCATAAAAAAGTTATTTTTTAATAAGTATTATTTTTTGGAGTACACAACTAACCTTTGTGTTGAGGCTAAAAGACTTCCTTTGAGTCTGAAATTAATACAGAATTTCATGGAGCACATAACGTTGGAATTAATTGATTTATTTGGGTCATTAAATATGTTATTTAATGATGTGGGCTATTGTAATTAATTTGGGTGAATTGGAAAAGTCTCCAATATAGGCTCATATGTTATAAGCCCATTTAAGTATCTTATATGGTGATTGTTCAGAAATTGGTGAATAGGCATGATGAATGGACACTACATTTCATGGTTTAATCTGGTCCGTCAGAGTATGAAAGAGTGCGATCCAATGGCTAAAACAGATCAGACCAAGTGGTGCACCAATTCATGAAATGTCACACACTCTTTCAAGGAGACACTTCAATCTCTATAAATAGAGACCTCCAAATTCGTTTTGGATACACCAAATCAAATACAATTCCATTGATTTCTAAATTCTCTTTTCTCCATATTCTGTTTCCAAAACTCTCTAAAATATTCGTCGTTATTCCGTTCGAGTACGTTCATTCTTTAGTTCGACCGACAAGGTTAGTAGTGTGCAGTATCGACTTTGGAAGAAGCGTTGTATCTTGGGAGACAGACGTCCATAATTCCGTTTGCACTTTGTTGGGGGGCGAAATCTGTCTTAAGGAGATTTGCTTTGACATACCTCGCTTCATCTTATTTCTTTCATTTTCTACTATTTTATTTTGTTCTTTCGATTGCGTTAGTCGAATTTTAGACAACAATCTTAAGACATATCTTTACTTTCTTTCTTCTACATTTCTCCTATTGATTATTTTCTATAATTGTGGTTTTACAGAAAATGACTAGTACTATCGATAATAATACTAGTGCTGTGATTGCGCCAAATTCTGGTTCCAATCAATTTGTCATGTCGCCGGCTTCACGACATGAGAAACTGAAAAAATTCAATGGCACAAATTTCAAGCGTTGGCAACAGAAGATGCTATTCTATTTGACAATGTTAAACTTGGTAAAGTTTCTGCATAAAGAATGTCCCGCACAAACATCGGAGAATGCTATTGATAAAAATACTCAATTAGCCATTGATGCATGGAAACATGCAGATTTCTTATGCCGCAACTACATTCTCAATGGACTGGATAACACTTTATATAGTGTGTATTGTGACTTCAAGATGACTAAAGAATTATGGGAATCTCTTGACAAAAAATACAAGACAGAAAATGCTGGAATGAAGAAATTCATTGTCGTCAAATTTTTGGATTATAAGATGACTGATTCAAATACATTAATGAGTCAGGTTCAGGAGATGCAAGTTATACTTCATGATATTGAAGCTGAAGGCATGACTTTAAGTGAATCTTTCCAGATTGCTGCTATGATCGAGAAACTACCTCCACAATGGAAATATTTTAAAAACTATCTTAAGCATAAACGCAAAAAGATGACTATGGAGGATTTAATTGTTCGACTTCGCATTGAAGAAGACAATCGAGTTGTAGAAAATAAGACTAATGTATGCAACATGGAAGCAAAGGCTAACATGGTAGAAGACTCGGTGTCTAGGAATAAGAAAATAAAGCGTTCTCGCTCATCCGTGGACAAAGAAAAATTCAACAATGCAAAACGGTTCAAGGGAAACTGTTATAATTGTGGGAAGCCGGGACATCGGGCAAAAGACTGTCGAAGCAAAAAAAATGATACACCAAAGAAGAAACCGCCCCAAGCCAATATAACCGAAGTGGATAATATTTCTGTAGATGTTGGAGACATCAACCTATCCACTGTTGTTTCTGAAGTTAATTTGGTATCTAATGTCAAAGATTGGTGGTTGGACACAGGAGCCACTCTTCACATCTGTGCCAATAAGGGTCTATTTTTTGAATATAAGACTTTGAATAATAATGAGTGTCTTTACATGGGCAATTCTACAACTTCCAAGATTGAAGGAATTGGAAAGATTATTCTGAAATTCACATCGGGGAAGGAATTGACGCTAAATGAAGTTGTACACGTCCCAGATATTAGAAAGAATTTGATTTCAGGAGCTATACTTAGTAAGAAAGGATTTAAAATTGTGTTTGAATCTGATAGGTTTGTACTTACTAAGGGGGTATGTATGTTGGGAAGGGTTATTTACTTGATGGTCTATTTAAGGCCAATGCTGTTGTAGTGGACAAAAAATCCACATATTTGTATCCGCAAGTTATTAATAAAATTAATGATTCCGTTTACTTGCTCGTCTCTCCAAATTTGTGGCATAGCAGATTAGGGCATGTAAATCGTGCTTCCTTAAGAAAGCTTGTAGGTTTAGGTCTTATACCTAAACTTGAATCCGAAGACAAATATAAATGTGAAATTTGTGTTGAAGCAAAATTTGCTAAAAAATCTTTTAACTCAATTGAAAGAAGTAATGAACCGTTATGTTTAATACATAGCGACATTTGTGATCTAAAATTTGTTCAAACTCGAGGTGGTAAAAAATATTTTATCACGTTTATTGATGACCACAGTAGGTATTGTCATGTTTATTTATTAAGTAGCAAAGATGAGGCATTGAATGCGTTTGTTACTTATAAAATCGAAGTTGAAAATCAACTTGAAAAAACGATTAAGGCATTAAGATCCGATAGAGGTGGTGAATATGATTCATCAATGTTTAATGAATTATGTGCTAAGTTTGATATTATTCACCAAACAACAGCCTCTTATACTCCGCAGCAAAATGGGATTGTTGAGAGGAAAAATAGAACTTTAAAAGACATGGTTAATGCTATGCTTATAAGTTCTGGATTACCACATAACTTGTGGGGGGAAGTAGTGCTAACTGCAAATTTTATTCTGAATAGAATTTCCCACAAGAAAACTGGTTCGATACCTTATGAAATATGGAAAGGGAGAATGCCTTCCTATAAATACTTGAAAGTGTGGGGGTGTTTAGCTAAGGTGGCTATTCCACCTCCTAAAAGGATTAAGTTAGGTCCTAAAACTATTGATTGCATTTTTATCGGATATGCAATAAATAGTAGTGCGTACAGATTTCTTGTGCATAAATCTGATATAAGTGACATTCATGTCAATACAATTATTGAATCCAGATATGCCGAATTCTTTGAAGATGTGTTCCCTAATAAAAGAGATATTGTTGAGAATACTCAAAATAGAACACGAGATAATGCTTTTGAAAACAATATAGAATCTGAACTAAGAAGGAGTAAAAGGACAAAGGTAGCTAAATCCTTTGGTCCAGATTTTATATCTTTCATGATTGAGAAAGAGCCTTAAACATTTAAAGAAGCTATGACTAGTCCAGAATCTGTATTCTGGAAGGAAGCTATAAATAGCGAAATTGAATCAATTATGAGTAATAATACTTGACAATTGGTTGATCTTCCTAAGGGAACTAAACCAATAGGGTGCAAATGGATCTTTAAAAAGAAGTTAAAAGCTGATGGTTCAATAGACAAATACAAGGCTCGACTGGTTACAAAGGGATATCGTCAGAAAGAAGGAATTGATTTCTTTGACACATATTCTCCGGTAACTAGAATTACTTCTATTCGAATTTTAATTGCTATAGCAGCCTTGTATGATTTGCAAATACATCAAATGGATGTGAAAACAGCATTCTTGAATGGTGAATTAAACGAAGAAATATATATGGAACAACCAGAAGGTTTCATAGTAAAAGGACAAGAGAACAAAGTATGCAAACTTGTTAAGTCCTTATACGATTTGAAGCAAGCTCCTAAACAATGGCACGAAAAGTTTGACAGTACCATGATTAGGAATGGATTCATCATAAATTCATGTGACAAATGCGTATATTCGAAAAGGCATACGTACTTGTCTGTCTATATGTTGATGACATGCTTATATTAGGGACTAATATAAACGTTATCAATAAAACAAAGAATATGCTTACCAATAACTTTGACATGAAAGATATGGGTGAAGCAGACGTGATTCTAGGAATGAAGATATCTAGAACATTAGATGGAATATCCTTGTCTCAAACTCATTATGTTGATAAAATAATTGAGAGGTTTAAGACTCATAATATTAAAGAGACGAGTAACCCATTTCTTCCTCATATAGTTCTTCACAAGAATAGTGGAAATGGGAAACAACAGTTAGAATATTCTCAAATTATTGGTAGTGTAATGTACTTAATGAATTGTACAAGACCTGATATAGCTTACTCGGTAAGTAAGCTCAGTCGTTACACAAGTAACCCAAGTAATCAACATTGGGATGCATTACTTAGAGTTTTGGGATACTTGAAATGAACCAGAGTGTATTCAATATGTTATAGAAAATATCCTCCAGTAATTGAAGGATATAGTGATGCCAATTGGATATCAGATACAGACGAGTCGAAGTCTACCAGTGGCTATGTATTTACTCTTGGTGGTGGCGCTATATCATGGAAATCCTCTAAGCAAACGTGTATAGCTCGGTCTACTATGGAATCTGAGTTTGTTGCTTTAGATAAAGCAAGAGAAGAAGCAGAATTGTTAAGACATTTCGTAGAAGATATTCCTATATGACCAAAGCCTGTACCGGCTATTTGTATTCATTACGATAACCAGGCAACAATAGCCAGGGTTGAAAATTTTGTGTATAACGGTAAGTCGAGACATACGTCGTAGACATAACACCGTTCGACAGTTGCTCTCAAATGGAACAATATCAATTGATTTTGTTAAGTCAAAAGAAAACCCAGGGTTGAAAATTTTGTGTATAACGGTAAGTCGAGACATACGTCGTAGACATAACACCGTTCGACAGTTGCTCTCAAATGGAACAATATCAATTGATTTTGTTAAGTCAAAAGAAAACCTAGCGGATCCATTTACTAAAGGGTTATCTAAAGAGCGTATAGGCTGCGCATCGAGGGAAATGAGTTTAAAGCCTAAAACTCAATGAGTCATCTTAGTGGAAACCTAACCTAGCAACTAGAGATCCCACGGACTAGGTTCAATAGGAAAACTAATTATGAATGACTCGATAAGAACACTTAGGAGTTTAACTCTTTCCCATTTCTATGATGCAAAAAGTGCTGACTATGAAATTTATGAAGGATAAGCTTTTGCTTTTAATGATGACTATAAATAGTACAAGTAGAGTATTTTTGTAGAACATCACCTGTGTAAGTGCGAACTTGGCCGGTTCTATGAGAATTTATTTAGGCGAATTCTCTAAAGCACTCGCAGAACCCAAGTAGTTCAGGGCCGAAATAATGAACACAATAGAGAACCAAGTTTGATATGAGAGGTAATGTGTTTGGTCTATTGTCTGAGCTTGCAATAACGGCTGACAGTTCAAAACGTTGCGTTCACTGATTAGCCAAGTGAGTTCGATAGACTATTACTAAAGAAGGTTCAAAGCGAAAGCTACCTATTTTGATGCGTTATCTTTCCAATAGTACTCTTCTTTTATCTTCCTCGATTTGAGTCGACTTCTTCCATTCATGTGGGGGATTGTTGGAATTAATTGATTTATTTGGGTCATTAAATATGTTATTTAATGATGTGGGCCATTGTAATTAATTTGGGTGAATTGGAAAAGTCTCCAATATAGGCCCATATGTTATAAGCACATTTAAGTGTCTTATATGGTGACTGTTCAGAAATTGGTGAATAGGCATGATGAATGGACACTACATTTCATGGTTTAATCTGGTCCGTCAGATTATGAAAGAGTGCGATCCAATGGCTAAAACAGATCAAACCAAGTGGTGCACCAATTCATGAAATGTCACACATCCTTTCAAGGAGACACTTCAATCTCTATAAATAAAGACCTCCAAATTCGTTTTGGATACACCAAATCAAATACAATTCCATTGATTTCTAAATTCTCTTTTCTCCATATTCTGTTTCCAAAACTCTCTAAAATATTCGTCGTTATTCTGTTCGAGTACGTTCATTCTTTGGTTCGACCGACAAGGTTGGTAGTGTGCAATATCGACTTTGGAAGAAGCGTTGTATCTTGGGAGACAGACGTCCATAATCCCGTTTGCACATTGTTGGGGGGCGAAATCTGTCTTAAGGAGATTTGCTTTGGCATACCTCGCTTCATCTTATTTCTTTCATTTTCTGCTATTTTATTTTGTTCTTTCGATTGCGTTAGTCGAATTTCCGACAACACATAATGCATCAGCAGAATTGATATGGAGAAGAAATAACCCAATAGAAGAAAGAAACCAGCATAATTTTGGAACATGAAGAATGTCTTCCTTAGCCTTCTTTTATTCACAAGACTTTACATGATTTACAATCAAAAATCATCAGAAAGAATTTCTACGGATTTACAAGAGTTCACTACTCTATCTCACCCCACTCTCTCTCGAATTACATCCATTTTTACACTCCTAATGCAACCCTTTTATAGACACAAACATGAATCATTTCAGTTATTAACTAACTAACTAACTAACTAACTAATCAAGACTCCATATTGCTGAAGATTCCACCAGAAAATAGTTGATCAAACTAGCAACGAAACAGCTCCTCTTGCAACCGATTTTATCCAATGGTTGAGGTATCAAAAAACTGAAATTTAAGGAATCAGATTCTTACACTATGGTTCCGAATGATCCAACCATAGCCTAGGAGGATGCCTCTGCAAAAAAAAAAAAGGTTTACAATGTAATGTTCTGAATTTTCAATTCCTATCTCACATTTAAATTCAAACAATTTTATGACAAATAGAATTAATTTATGAAATTCCTTCCACTTGCTATTCTAATCTGATTAAAAAAAAAAAAAAGTCCCCTGTTGACCTATGTCTTCTAAATTAATAACCCGCGATTCATTAATCATTAACCACCACCTCTATTTATAAGCTCTACCTACTTAAAATAGATGGTGGAGATCAAGTGTACATTAAGGGAGTAACTAATTCCAAATTTGACCTCCTATAGAAAATTCCACATGATTTTAGATGCTTCAAAAATTAAAATTGATTTCTGCGTCTGCCTTCTACTTGAATACTTCTACATCTAATCGTTGCATGCATCTATCTGCATGCTGCAGTTTTTATTACTGAAGTGCATGCCTAACTTTTTTCTCGTGCCTTCGTCTTTGTAACATAATGCCTTTCATCTCCGAGTCTAAATCTTCTCAACTTTCATTTTATGCTCATAATATTTTTGTTAAGGGATAAAATTCAATATCGAATAAAGATGAAAAAAATATAATCAATTTATAAGAGTTTGTGCTACGTCTCTTAATAAGGTTGACATTTTAAAATGGAATTTCAAATTTTAATATAGTATCAGAGTTCATTAAACTCTAACAAGAAATTCGATCCAATTAAAACTCAAAAAAATTGAGTACACGGATTTCAAAATTTGTCTACTTAAACGAATCACCATTTTGCATGCATGTTAAGGGATAAAATCTTACATCGAATAAAGATGAAAATATAGACCAATTTATAAGAGTTTGGACTACTCTTCCTAATAAGGTTGACATTTTAAAATGGAACTTCAAATCTTAACATTTTTTTTTATTTACTTTGTTATCCATCAAGTGGTTGCGTTAAATTTGGACGATGATGACCTTTTATTCATTTTTGTCTCTATTTCGTTTTTATTTCTTGTCATGTATCTAATTTTGATTTGACTGTCCACATAAGAAATCTTTCGAACAATTTATTAACATCCTCTGAACATTTTTCTTATTACTTTTAAGTGCTTACATACAATATTTCCTGTTGATTGTAAGATAATTAAGTTGGGTAATAGGTCATGGTCTCATAGACCTCCTAAAATATGTGAAATAGAACAATTCACTAACATTAAAAAAATCAAGTACACCCAAACATGCACAATGTAAAAAAAAAATGTCACCATGAACAATTTACTAACATCATGTGTCATGGATTCTGGTAATGCAATATGGCTTTGCCGGAATAGCAAGTTACAAATTCAACAATGAGCTGGCTAATACTCAAACTTCCATATAGGATACTGACAGGTGAAAAATTATCACCAAGTTGAACTTGAGTGACATAATTGACTAAAACTGGAGTTTACCTATGACTGGACAAAACTCTCGAACTGAACTCGAATCGAGTGGTTCTTCGTAAGTTAAATATCCGAACGGGTATCCGAATTCGAGAACCTATGGGTTTTGGTCGGTTTTCGATTCTAGACTAAAAATCGAAAAATCGAATCTAATAATTTTTTTATTTTTTATATTGAATTAGTTAATTTTTTTTAATTTTTTTAAAAATAAATTAAACAAATCAGTCAAGTCCATCCAAATTAATTTTTTGTTAGCCCAAACATTTGGGTCTTATCCTTCCCCTTCCCCTTTCATTCTAATTTCATTTGGTAAGCAGCGCCTACTTCGGTATAAACTCAAATCATTTGATAATTTTAAAACATACATCCTAATTTTCAAATCGATTTTGAAGCTATTTCATTTCATCGACGGCGGTAACTACTGATTAAATCAAATAGTTGGTAAGTATTACCAATATTTAAAAATATTTTATTTTTATAACTTTTAATTTATATTTCATTTTATTTATGCATGTGGCTTGAAACAAAGATTATTAATAGGGATCACCAATATTTTAATATTAGTATCTACTTTTTGAGATATATATATATCGACTTTGCTACCGGTACATCAAGGCGTACACAAGGGGTTATACCCCTCTCACATAGGGTGACTCACTTTAATAAAAAATTATTATTCAAGTGGATCCCACCTCTCATGTGAGGGGGGTGTAATCCGTTAGATATTTCCCTAATATATACATTGAATTAATCTTATTAGACGCTTGTTATTTATATATTTTAAATTGAGTTACGTTAATTTGTAAAAGTTAAAAGTTACGAATGAACACATCATCAATTGTATTTATTTAGTGTTATAAATGTTAAAAACTTAATTATGATATGAAACCGAACCGAACCTGAACGGTTTCATAAATATATTTGAACCCGAATGTTTCATTTATTAAATACCCAAAAATTTTGGGTCCGACCCGATCTATGTCGGACCCTAACTTTACCTTCTTTGCACAATCGAATTATGTCATTAGAGTCAAGAATCAGCAAACATAATTGACTAAAACTGTAGTTTACCTTCTTTGCAAAATCGAATTACGTCATTAGTCAAGAATCAGCTGACAAATTAATGAATATTCTGTTTTTGATTCTCCCATATAAAAATCAAATAATAAAGGCTTAAATCATGGGATCACAGTATCATTCTACGAAGCGTTACGATCCCAGCTCATTTCCTTTCCAGGCACGTTAATGATATCAAACAATACAAAATACGTGTGAACAAAGATTAACCAAAGCGTTCGGCCACAGCCGTCTTCCTTAAAAATCAGTTGTCGCTGTCCACATGTCATAATCTCATTTGAAAATTATTGGCAAGAAATCAAGTTTGTTTCTTCACCTAGTTCACACCATATCCCATAAAGTAAAAGCCTTAAAATTTGTCTATTTATTGCACCTTTATGGCTACAGATATATAATGTAGATGCTAGATTTTAGTATAGGCAAAAATCTTGGAAATTTGTGGCAGAGAAGCCGAAATGGAGTTCTGCAGAATTCACATACTAGCTTTTGTAGCTTTGTTTCTATTTCCAGTGGCTCATGGATGGGGAATCGATGGCCATCTCATCGTCTGTCGAATTGCTCAGGTTCTCGACTGTCCAGTCTTGAAAACAGTTCGTATATCCGAATGTATGTTTTGATGTAATTTTCCTTTTGTTGCAGCCAAGGTTGAGCAAAGCTGCAGCAGATGCAGTGGAGAATTTATTGCCAGCCTATGCAGATAATGATCTGGGGAGCGTTTGTTCCTGGGCAGACCGTGTCAAGTTCCATTATCACTGGTCATCAGCTCTTCATTATATTGACACCCCGGATAATCTCTGCACATATCAATACAGCAGTGAGCGTTTACTCTGGCCACTGTATTTCATTAAAAATAGAACCTTTATTCTTCTCTGTTTGGGGATAAACAGTTCAGAACTTATATAAGATACAATAATAGTAACACCATCTAATTAATGTCTATGCAGGGGATTGCAAAGATGAAGATGGCATAAAAGATAGATGTGTAGCCGGAGCTATCAACAACTACACCACTCAGCTTCTCAGCTATGGAAATGAAAATTCTGCTTCTCAGTGTAATCAATCAACAAAACCCTCTTCTTTTTGAGCCGCAATACGTGTGTGTTTATTTATTTATTTATTATTTTTATTTTTATTTTGCTGAATATTTTCTCCTTTCAAAAGGATCTATCTAGTTAATTCGATCTCGGGTATAGTAGTGATGAACTAATCACAGTTATGAAAACAATAATTTGCATAACCGAGCTTAAATAAGTCAGTTGTGGCCATATTTATCCTTTGTTGATTTGTTACCCCCTTTTCTGTTCAAAGCCATATGAGTCGAATTACATATTGCTCTGTTAACCTAATTTCCCCTGCCACAGGATGTTATATTGATGCGTGCTTAACCAATAGTATATGATTATTTGACTGATGAAAAGTTTCATGGCTTGAATAATGACAGATAATTTAACAGAAGCACTTCTCTTCCTTTCTCATTTTATGGGAGATATTCATCAGGTTCGGTAATTCAAAAAATGTGTCAAGTCCACACAGTCATATGTTCCAATTTATAAGGATTTTTTGTAAAATTATCCCCTTTTTAGTTACAATTCCTGAATTACTTCTGCATGCAGCCTCTACATGTAGGATTTACTTCCGATAGGGGTGCAAATACAATCGACGTCCACTGGTACACAAGAAAAACAGTTCTTCATCATGTAAGTATTTTTGTACAAAACAAACACATGTAACAAGGCGTCTTCATGTAGAAACTGGATTCTTACTTGCAACAATGCAGGTGTGGGACAATAGCATAATCGAGACTGAAGAAGAAAGATTCTATGATTCCAATGTAAATGAAATGATTGATGCAATCCAGAAAAACATAACGGTACCTTGTTTTTGATTCCCTTCCTTAAAAGTTGAACACTCTCGTTGTGACCCCAATGTTTTGTATTGAATCATGACCATTTATCTTCTCATGATGCTTGGCAGACAGTATGGGCTAAACAAACAAAAGCATGGGAGGCCTGCAGCAAGACAACTTGCCCAGATATGTATGTGTAATCACACACATAACAAATGATTATTCTGAACTAAAAGTTGAAATTTCATAGGATTAATTGACAAATATAATGTTAAGAATGCTCAAAATCATATTTGTGCCACCTGCAGATATGCATCAGAAGGTATAAAAGCAGCCTGTGATTGGGCATATAAAGGTGTGCAAGAAGATTCAGTGCTTGAAGGTAAAGTTTTGAACATTTTAAATAATAATAGTAACTAGCTAATAAGTTCATTTATTGAATCCTAAATCATTATAAAATGACACAAGCAAACAATTTCAGATGACTATTTCATAACCCGTTCACCAATGGTCAATTTGCGGCTAGCTCAGGGTGGAGTTCGTTTGGCAGCTACGCTTAACCGCATATTTGGATGACTAGTATTTTGGCCATGCTCTAAAACAGCCCATAGGAACAATCATGCTAGAGATTCAGAGATTGTCTGAATGACTGGAACACTCTGCAACTCTAGAAGTCATCACCACATCTAATTGTAAACGGGTGACAAAATGAGCATAAATCACTGTTTCTTTATCATGTCTAGTCCCAGACATTCTTGTACAAATCTCTTAAAATTCGAGTGTGCAAAAATGATAATGCAACCTAAACAACATGCATGTAATGAAAAAATTAACCAAATTGAATTTGAAACGAAAAAAGGTATTTCACATTTTACAAGCACCGTCCAATATATTGGCTCAAAACCTATTCGTGTACATAGAAAACATATTATATTTACAAGATAATATAATGCCCTTATTCCACAACACTCAACAGAACTTAGATAACTGAAATGGATAAAAACTCGATTTATTTCATGCTTTCTTCTTCACAACAAGAACCGGGCACTTGGCATTGTGAACACAGTAGTTGCTGACGCTTCCCAGGAAGGCCCTGTTTCATATTCCAAGAGATAAACTTTGGAAATTTATTGTTTGTGGAAGAAAGCATATAAATCAGACATCAAAGAGCTAGGTTATCATTCATCAGGCCTAGCCACCTAACTGTTCGTTCTATTTGATATTATTTGCATAAATTTTCAGTTCTTGCCAACAAATCAACCTTAATTTTTGAATGCATTTGAACATATGCAATAAAAGTTCTTATTAGTAGAAAGAATATGCACAAAGCAGATATGAGAATCATTATCCTAAAAGATCTAAGTTTCGGAAATTTCATTCCTAGTAAATTAAGAATATGTATAAAACGGACTATGACTAGATTCGAGTAGTGGGCTTCTAGTTACTGTTTCTTCGTTGTCCGCATTAATCTAAGTCACAATCCAAATTGAGCTTTTATACCAACTCAAAATAAGGAAAAACAGAAGAGTAGACAGCGTAATTGTAATTTTCGAGATGGCACCATACTTTGCGATAAAAACAATGTCCCACAAAACAGTAAGTTAAAAATAATAAAAAAAAAATCACAGTTAATAGTAACCTCTGCAAAGCCCCTCGACCGTGGCTTCCCAGCACAAGCAATTCAATCTTTAGCTTTTCCACTTCTTCACATATGACCTCTTTAGGATCTCCTGCTTCAATAATTGTCTCAGCACAAAACTGTAGAAGAAAGTGCCCGACTAAATTAGTAATTATCACATAATATACAAAGAAACACATTTATAAGTGTTTAATATGTGACTCATATAGAGTGGAAAATATGTATATTGAAAAAATAGGCCGATGTCGAAGTGGAACGGAGCGAAGTGAGCGAAGCGCACCGAATGGAACTAAACGAAACAAGAATGAAACAGACATGTTAACAAAGTCTGTTTCCAAAGATAAATTCAAGTATTGTTTGGATTTGATTAACATCTTCAAGTGCTAGAGAGGATGCGTCCCAACCTATTGTTTGCAGGTGGAGTTCCACAGGTTATATTTTTCAGTGTTTCTCTGAATGGGTGAATATTTGTCAAGGTGAAGATTGTTAATATATAGTGGAAAACGTGTATACTGGAAAAATAGGTCGATGTAGGAGTCGAACGCACCAAACGGAATGACATCATCGTCTTTTTCGGGGCTTGTAATTTACCTTTAGTTTTCCATGGATACTTAATAGGTTAAGGGTGCAGGGCATCGTCCACGAGATACAGCAAATGGGTATTTTTGGGTTTTCCCCTAATATCTTGTGCGGACTAGAGTTAGTAAATATATGTTGTAATCATATTATTTTCATCTAATAAAATCATATTCGCTTTGCTCTCGTGGATGTAGGTCTACCATTGAACCACTTAAATTTGTAATCCTAATATTTTCATATAATAAAATCATAGTCGCTTCGCTCTCGTGGATGTAGGTCTACCATTGAACCACTTAAATCTGTGTATTCTCTCTCTTTCTTGATTCCATTTAGTTCATCATTACTTCTGCAGACAATACAGCAATAAGAAATGCACACTAGCATCTATCATTAATTTGTTGAAGACAAAATTTAAAATGAATAAATTTATCTCCTCTTCACCGGTGTAAATTCAATATAATATTAACGCAAATAAAAAAATACTGATTTCATGCTTAACCACCACCCATGTATAAAAAATGGGTACACGCAAGGGGCTCGTGAATGACAAAATTTACATAAATAAATTTACCATGAAATCTCGTGTCTTTATCGGCTTGAGGTGGTTCGTTCCACAAAAATGCTAACTTAAAAAACAAAATAAAAACCTCGACCATTCCGCCACCATACCTTCTATAGATATACAATTATTGAAATGCATCGCACAAAAAATATTAACTATTTTAACCTTAATAAAACATTCAGAGGTCTAAATGGGTCGCTTCTAGTTATAAAGCCTTTTGTAGCAGGAATAAAGCATCACAAAATGAATAAAAATTGCTGCATAAGTTTGTATTACAATAACACTTCATATGTAAGCTTAAATGATCTCTCCATTTAGCGCCATGCCATTTGGTTTTAAATGGTTTTCGACAAATTTTATGGAGTAGTTCATATAAATTTCACTACTTCTCACTTCTCAGCCACAAATTCTGTAATTGTCTATTATATTTATTTAATATACTACTTCATTTACAGAAAGTAACTTCTTATATATTGGTAATCTGCTGCTCACATTTAATTTGCTGGGGAAAATGATAGATAAAAAATGGCTAGGGATAAAGTATCACCAGCAGAAGTCCACAAATAAAGTATCATACCCCGTGTTCTCTGCAGATGTCCTTAGCTTTATCCAAAAGAGCAGTTGCAGTTTTCTTTTGATTTTCCTGTATAGTTTTTAAGAATTCTGGAGCTGCAACACACAAAAATACAGCTTCAGTCCTCCAGTGACAATTTTATGCAACAATCCTTCAAATTTGTTTGATAAAATAAAATCTAGCCTAGATTGAAAACATTGGAGGTTGTTGACATAATTACAACAACCCAACAAGACAATGAAAAGTGAGTATGAAACAAAAATTAAAAAGGAAAGGGAGCTTACGAGTAACACCAAAAGAAGCAGCATAGAAATACCCATAATCAACTATGGGCTGCACAGTGAAAAGCACAAGTTCTGAATTGAGTAGTGTATCGTGAAGTTTTTGAAGGGTCCATTCTAGTGAATAAAGACTGCATTCACTCTCATCAATCGCCACCATCACCTTCTTCTTCTCTCCCTCCATTTACAAAACAATTTTCTCACAGATTTTCGCTCCTTTGTGAGTTTCTGCTTCTGTATCTATCCATCCACTAATATATACACGTATCGTGTACGTATATGTTTTGTCGACCAGTACGTTTCTAAAGAGATCTGCGTACTCGATCATGACACGTGCTATGGAGTTGTTCTGCTTTGACATGTGGAATAGCACCTCATAGAATTGCCGGGTCCCAGCTTTTATTCACAAGATAGACTTGGATTGTTCATAGATAATTTATTTTAAACATTAATTAATTAATTAATCAATTAATTTTTTATTTTTTATTTTTTTTAAGGCTAAGCAGACAATATCTCTTATCTATTCAAATTGTCGAAAATTCCCCGCCCTTTGGGAAATAGCACAAAATGTCCATGTTTGCAACGTTTAGAGTGAAATATTTCTTATCATTTATTTTCTCAATTAAAAATTGTGAAATAACGAATATATCATTCAAATTAAATAAAAAATAATAATTACAACTATGGGTCCAAAAAGTTTCAAAAAAACTACATAGGAGTCCCAAATAAATAATTATTGAAAAATAAAAAAATTCACTTCACCCCTATGGAGCCGCCAACTTCTTCAACTAATTCTACCATCATCCTGCCACCGTAGCCGTCGAAAACCACCACCCACACCGACGGTCTCATCCCGCAAACACACTCCAATCAACCACTAATCAACATTATTAGAGGGAGAAATCTTGGCCAAAACACCTCGGATTGCAAACATCTTACTCTACATGTTCCCAAATTGATACCTCGACAAATTCCTACAATATAAAAAGACATCCCAACAAATTTATATACTTTCTACAACGATAAGTACCTTCTTCTTCGCTAATTGAGCAACATATCAATTTCAAAATTAGGTAAAATACCGAGAGAAAATAAATCTCTCCAAAAAAGACTTCAAAAGGAAAACAAATTGCACAATTTGGTTCCTAATTTATTATTTAATTAGCAAGTTAGTCTCCAATCATTAAAAATGAACAAATTGATCACTATATTTCGCCAATGTTTGATATAGATTCTTTAAAACTCATTTTATTCTCAAAACTCAACTTCAATCACACATTCTTTCAATAAAAAAAATTGTACTCGTGAATTCATAGTTTTTTCATACTTTTAACTACATATTATCCAATAATATCAATTTTCACAAAATATATTCTCAAAGACACAGAGAGTATATAAAAATATTGGTTGAGAGTTCTCACAGTCCAAACACAATGAGACAATTATCAGGAGTGCAATGTTCGTCTGAGCGAATAGCTCATCGTGAGAAGCCCGCTTTGTAGAAATCTCTTTCATTCTCTCTTTCCATTTTTAATCAAACTATAATCAATTTTCAATAATTGGACTGCTCAAAAGTCCATTAAATCATCACATTGACTTCACATGTTTAGCTTTACAAAATTAGATTTTATTTCCTAGCTTGAACTTATGTTAAAAATTTGGAGTGGAATGTTCATCATAAAAGGTCAAGTGATGATTTGACAAGTATTTTGGATAATTTTATCATCGAAGATAAATTATACAAATGTAATGAAAATTCGATAGCTCCTTTTTATAAAGTTGGAAACCAACTTACTACTTAAAAATCAAGTTAGAGACTAGTGATGCAATATTTCCAACTCCAAATCTATAGAACATAATATCAGCTTAAGATTTCAAGACTATAAAAATTGACTTCGATTTTCCTTATTTTGAATGGTCATTTTATAAAAAGTTATTATGGCATCTAAAATGTTGTCCTGAAAATTCATTTGAATTTTCTAAGAATTGTTGGAAAATATAGAAAATTTATTTTTGGTTTTTTATTAGATTTCATTTTTCTTTAATGTAATGAATCTTTTCAATTTATTAAGAATTAATAAAATTGTTTGTTGTTCATAAATGTTTTTTTTTCTTTTGTCTTGCTTTTTAATAATATAATATTGGTAGGTGATATTAGAGATAAGAGCTGACGTCTAACTTGCTTTTGTTTTATCTTGATTTTGTCTATTAATTAATCAATGCTGATGTTCAAATACGTGCAGGATGATGTATTAATCAATTTTAAAATGGAATGGACCATTGATCGAATGATGAAGAGGGTCAACGGGACAAAAAACCGAACCTAGTTGGATCAAGATCGAACCGGAACTAAAAAATAATTATTTTAAATTTGAAAAACAGTATTTGCTTAATTCATAAAAGAAGAAGTATTAACTCTGATATGAAACACTTAGTCAAATCAAGTGCATTTTCTGCTAATACTAATATTATTTATTTATGTTTCCATTTTATTCAAAATATATTTTTCTCTCTTTTTTTTTATCGACACATTCTTCAATAAAATAGTATTACCCACAAATCTAAAATCCTTCCTTATTTTTTGACCACATATTCTCCATCATATCAATTCTAAAATACAATTTTTGCTAAAAATGAGCCTCAAACAAGTGTACAGTGTAATGGTGTACATGAGCTTTACAGGTGCTGTGCTGATACCACCTGTGTAGTTGAATTTTTTTTTATTTTTTATTTTTATTTTCATTGCCCAATGAAATTGTGTCATATCGTCCTTGTATTAATTGACCTGGCTGCCAGTACACCCATCAACTCTCACTGTCAATGCATCTAATCCCTTTTAACTTCTTGGACTCCCGAGTATTATTAACTTAGGCCATTAATATATAATGACATTAATAATTATTCAAGATACTCAGTTGGGTGAGAACAACTTGATGTTCACTCCATGTTGAGCACCACTATTAGATTGTCTACCCCCATGAGGTTGTCTACCACCTCCATGAGGTCTTCCACCCTATGCGATTGTCTACCACCATGAGGTCGTCTACCCCATGAGGTCGTCTATCACCCCTATGAGGTCGTCTACCACCTCCATGAGGTTGTCTACCCCATGAGATTGTCTACCACCATGAGGCCGTCTACCCCCATGAGGTTGTCTACCACTCCCATGAGATTGTCTACCACCATGAGGCCGTCTACCCCCATGAGGTCGTCTACCACCTCCATGAGGTCGTCTACCCCCATGAAATGGTCTACCACCATGAGACTGTCTACCACCCCCATGAGGTTGTCTACCACCATGAGGCCGTCTATCCCCATGAGGTCGTCTACCACCTCCATAAGGTCGTCTACCCCCATGAGATGGTCTACCACCATGAGACTGTCTACTCCCATCAAGTTGTCTACCACCCCCATGAGGTTGTCTATCATCATGAGGTTGTCTATCACCCCCATGAGGTTGTCTACCCCATGAGTTTGTCTACCACCTCCATGAGGTCGTCTACCCCCATGAGGTTGTCTACCACCATGAGGTTGTTTACCCCCATGAGGTTGTCTATTACCCTCATGAGGCCGTCTACCACTATGAGACTGTCGACACCACAAGGCCCTCTACGTTCACGTAGACCGCTTACCACCTTGAGGTCAATACTATACTTAACTATACAAATGGCAATGAGTAGGACGAAAACCACCCAACAGCGAATGTGGACACAACCAACCGCTTGACGAGTGTGAGTTACCACGCTAGAACGTGGGGATAGTGGAGAGGACTACGTAGAACACGTGGCACCATTAACTGTCGAACACGTGCATTGCAACATGTGCCTATAAATACCTCCAAGGTGAGAAAGGTATGGTCTCTTGAAACCCTGAACTTTCGAACTTACATATACCTTCTTCCCATTTCCTTAAACTGTTAACTAATTCTCACGCCGGAGGTACAACGGAGGAGAAAGCTCCGACCTCTTTTTGCAGGTAGCAAACACGCAACTACCGATCGGAGTAGCTGGACCACCGCGCCCGGCAAGGTAGACACGGAAAACAAATTCACAAACATTTTCATTGGCCCCGTCTGTGGGAAACCATTGAACAAAAAAGCTATGCAAGAAGACGGACTAGGAGTGAAATGCACATGGTAAAAAATGCAACAGAGATGGAGTTAGAATCTGTCGCAAGGGGTAACGACCAGCCCCTGCAGTACGTAACGCAAAGCCAATTTAGTACCTTAGAAATACAATGACAACCATAATGACCTCTTATAGAGTCAACCACAGAAAATCGCAACCTCACCACAGAATTCGTCGGAGGCAACACATGAGCAACCACCCCAGGTGGTGCAAGCTGTTACCCCGCCCGTTACTCAGCCAACAACATGAGATATGGGGGCTTCAGGGTTTATGGTTCCACAGGTTCCCCAACCCGTAACAGACTTGGAAAGAAAGATAGAGGAGGTGATGACCCAAAAGATCGACGATGCATTAACTATGAGGAAGGACAGATGTATGCAAATGGTTCTGGAGGAAGAACTGTTTGTGCCTGAAATTATGGTTGTTCATTTGCCGAAAGGCTTTAAACAGCCGATTATAGAAGCGTAAGACAGAGTCATGGACCCGCTGGACCACTTGCGGACTTTTGTCGATTTAATGAGACTCTATGCAGCCCCAGACGCAGTGATGTGCATGTCATTTGTTAGCCCAAGAATAACTAACCAAGAGGGGGGTGAATTGGTTTTCAAAACTTTTTCGACACTTAGTCTCAAAACAATTCAACACACAAGATATAATTGCAAAGTATAAAACAATAAGTAAATATGCAAATATGTTATCTTAATTCAAGTATGATATTGCACAATGTAAATAGTAGTTTCAAGTAAAGTGCAATAATGTAAAGATAACAAACCGATTTAATGGGGTTCGATCCAATGCAATGATCTACGTCCCCGTTACCAAGCTCTCCGTCACGAGCAAGGCCAATTTGTATTATAATGGTAACTTACAACAAGGAGTACCGATCCTTTACAACGTTGAGCTTTTCGGGATCTCAACACGACCCACACTACCGAGCTTTACGGGACCTCGATATGACCCACACAATGACTTACAACAAGGCGCACCAAACCTTATACAACGTTGATCTTTAAGGGACTACAACCGACCCACAATTCAAATGAATTTTACAATACAAATCTTCTCTTCTTATCGAATGATAAAATCAATGTTGAGTACAAGAAGAAAAGAGGCAAACACTTTAATAGATGGCAAATGAATTAAGCTCAAGTGTTGATGTTGTAAACTTTGATAAAAGATGGATGATGAAATAATTTGTATTGTTATCAAAGTTTTCAACCAATAATCTCTCTTAACAAAATAACGCAAGTTGAGTATGAGGAGAGATTTACACTTCAATACAAGTGTTGGTAAAGAAAACTTTTATCAAGAGTTTGAAAATAGATGAGATTGAAAAGTTTCTTTGCAAAATCTAATTCTTGATGAAATGGATAAAACAAGTTTGAATCAATCAAGAATTCTTTGTAAATGAGATAGAATTTAAAACCAAGTTAAGCTCAAAGATTTTCAATAAATAACTCTCTCAATTTTCTCTCCAAAGTTGTACAAATTGAATGCAAAGAGAGTTGGTATTTATAGCAGTTGCAAAACGTCAAGGTCTCTGTCCATCCGGACGACCAACCGGACGTCCGGTTCAGAACCGGATGACCAACTTCCCGTTAGAGTTACTTTTGTCAGAACGATCAAAAAAGTGACCGTTGAGACGGTTCATCCATCCGGACGTCCGGATGGACAGAACATTTCTTACCAACGGACGCCTTATCCGGACAGCTTTCAGTATTTTGCTCATATCTTTTTCTTCTGATATCCGATTAAGGTAATTCAAAATGGGTTGGAAAGATAACTCAAAGGGATACAACTTTTATTCAGAAATCATCTTCAAATTAGATCATCTTCTGTGTCAAAAATCTATCTCAATATGAGATTGAAAACTGGAGTATAACTTTTTGATTGAAAGTTGAAGTGTGATCTTTTGAGGGACGTTTGGAAATGATTTTTCAAGGTTTTTGATATATTACAAATGTTCATTTTTCCAAGATCATTCTCATGTCAAAATAATTTATGCAAGTGATGAATTTATGAGAAATACTTGAGCTTTATGCACTTGCTAAACATTGACGAGTTCTACCTTTATATATATATAAATGAGGTTCGATAAATAACTCTATCTTCAATGTTCTTGATCTCTTCGAGCCTCTCTTTGACTTGTATCTCAAATGCTCGTTAACCTTCACTTGTACTTCATTTGAGTGTGAATAATAAGCTTTATAACTTTGAAAGCTTAAACACTCAATTCAATTTGTTAGTAAACAAGATGGGCTTGTTTGTTATAATCAAAACATTAAGGTCATGATCAACCATAGGTCAACATCATTTTCCCCGACACCAAGAGGGATGCTAGAGTCTGGGTGGTCACACTGGCACTCAGGTCTATAAAACTTTTGATGATCTTTCCAGGAGCTTCGTAGCATACTTCATGAGTAGTAAAAGGAAGCACAAGACCTCCATTAGGTTGTGCTAGAGAAAGATTAATTCTTGAGGGAGTATTTGGCTAAGTTCAGCCTGGCGACGCTTGGTATACAAGTCCTTCAAATGTCTGCAGTGGTAACAACATTAGTGAATGTCGCTAAAGGCTGGTGGTGAGTTCTTCAAAACTAAAAATGGTTAAGCCTCAAAATCACCTGACCTCACCGATCAAAGACAACTCGACGCAAGCGGTGAGCAAAAAAGACTAAAAATTGGCTAGTTCAAAATCGTTAGAGGCTGGTGGTGAGTTCTTCAAAACCAAAAATGGTTAAAACTCAAAATCACCCGATCTCGACGATCCAAGGTAGCTCGACACATAGGGGTGAGTAAAAAAAGCCTAAAAATTGGCTAGCTCAAAATCGCTAGGGGCTGGTGGTGAGTTCTTCAAAACCAAAATTGGTTAAGGCTCAAAATCACCTGACTTCGACGATCCAAGATAGCTCGATGCATAGCGGTGAGCAGAAAAGCCTAAAAACTAGCTAGTTCAAAATCGCTAAGGGCTGGTGGTGAATTCTTCAAAACAAAAAATAGTTAAGGTTCAAAATCACCTGACATCGACCTCGACGATCCAATGTAGCTCGACACATAGCGGTGAGCAAAAAAAATCTAAAAATTGGCTAGCTCAAAATCGCTAGGGACTAGTGGTGAGTTCTTCAAAACCAAAAATGGTTAAAACTCAAAATCACCTGACATCGACGATCCAAGGTAGCTCGACACATAGCGGTGAGCAAAAAAAGCCTAAAAATTGGCTAGCTCAAAATCGCTAGGGGCTGAGTTCTTCAAAACCAAAAATGGTTAAGGCTCGAAATCACTTAACCCTACATTCTGTTGACCTATGGTTAACGTCTCGTTTTGATTATTACAAACAAATCATGTTTATTATTATTAACAAATTGATTTTGAACAGCCTAGTGATTATTGTACAAGAACTTATTTGATAGCACAAGTTTGAGATCAAGAAAAGTCAAGACACAAGTCGACAAACAAATCAAGAAAGGCACATCAAGCTACTTAGACTTAGCTCTTAAAATGTCTTTACGATTATATGTAAAGGTAACACATTCTTATACTTGGCAATGCAACGTAATATGCTCAAAGTCATAAAAACCTTCTATACAAATATTTTTTACAAAAACAAAAGTAAAAATATATGTTTTTCAAAAGTAAAATCAAAACACATTTTTAAAATATGCTTAACATATTGAAAAACATGTTTTAACGTCTCTCCAATTCCTACATTGATACGAAATTAAAACGAGGACGTTTTGGGCCAAAACTAGCTGTACCGGACGTCCGGTAAAGCAGATTTTTTGGCCAACAGTCATTTTTCCAACGTTCCATTTTTCTGACAAAATTTAACGGATATATGACCGTCCGGTATTTACCGGACGTCCGGTAAAGCGCGTCCGGTAAGACAGAAGTTTTTGACCGTTTTGAGGCTATATATACCTCACTATTCCTTCACTTTAAATTATCCTTTTGAGCAAAAAAGTGAGACATTTATTGATCTTATTCATACTTTCATTATTTTAGAAGATCAATAACATCAAATTCTTGAGAAACGTTTTGAGCAATTAATCTTGTGAAAATCCTTTGTTCAAATCAAAAAGTTCGTCATACCAACACTTTGAGCTAAACTCTTTGCCAATTATAGAAGTGCTTGCCTCTTCTCTTCTTGTTATCAATTTTGATTCTATCATTCATCTAGAAGAGAAGTTAGTCACTTGTATATTCATTTGTGAATTGAGGGTCGGGTTGTAAGTTACCGAAAGCGTTTTAAAAGGTTGGATTGCACCACAAGTCAATCAACATAGTGAAAAAGGCCTTGCTCGTGACGGAGAGCTCGGTAACGGGGGACGTAGATCATTGTGTTGGATCGAACGTCCATATCATATTGTTTGCATTCTCTAACTCTTTTACTTAACGCTATCATCTTGTGCAAACTTATTTCCCTTACCTACGTATCTATTTGCATTTATATCGGTTTATTATTATTTGTGTGAACATTAGTTTTTAAATCTTATATTACTATCGAGAAAGTTTAAAAACCAATTCACCCCCTTCTTGGTTAGCCAATCTTGGGCTTTCAATTGGTATCAGATCTCGGTACTCACTCTTTTAAGATTTCACAATCTTGAGCTATGGCTAACACCGGTTTTCAAAATCTTGAGGATACTCTACCAACCGATCCCCTTTCTTTAATGGCACAAACTATAATTATTGGAAGGCTAGAATGATGATCTATGTTCAATCTATTTACTATAATGTTTGGGAAGTTATTGAATTTGGTCCATATGTGCCCATGAAAACTATTAAAATTGATAACAAACCCGATCAAAGTATTCCTAAATCTAGAGAAGACTATGATGAAGAAGATAGGAGAAAACTATCATTAAATGTTAAAGCCAAAAACTTGCTTTATTTTGCTCTAGATAAAAATGAATTCAATAGGATTAGTACATGTGATTCGGCTCATGAGATTTAGCGGGCTCTTGAAGTAACTCACGTTGGAACAAACAAGGTCAAAGAAACGAAAATAAATATGTTGGTTAAAGATTTTGAAAACTTCTTTATGAAGCGAGATGAGCCCATAGTTGATATGATTACCCGCTTTACCGACATTGTGAATGGTCTAAAAGGTTTTGATATAAAATATACTAACGGTGAACTTGTGAGCAAAATGCTTAGGTCTCTTTCGGAGGAATGGTCCCTTATACGAATGCTCATTGAAAACACGAAGGATGTCAACTCATATCCATTAGAAGAACTTTATGGGACATTGATGACCTATGAGCTCAACAATGCCGAAATCAAAGAAAAGACAAGGAAGAGTAATGAAGAATCAAAAGAAGCTCCCAAGAGGCACATTTCTCTAAAAAGGGCAATGGATGAAGAGCCATCAACAAGCAACATGAGTGATGATGAGCTTGATGATTTAGTCCTCCTTGTCAAGAAATGGAAAGGCTTCCGAAACAATAAAAAATTTCAAAGAAGAGATGACAAAGGAGAAGAGAAAAATAAGAAAATTATTTGCTATGAATGTAACAAACCCGGTCACAAAAGAATGAAATGCCCAAACAAAAGAAAGAGCTTCAAGAAAAAGGCATTTCAAGCTACTTGGGATGATAGTGATGATGAAGAGCTAAATGAAAGCGACGATCAAAACGAAGTTGCCAACATGTGCTTTATGGCCATCGAAGACGAGGTAAGTACAAAAGAATTTTCTTACAATGAATTACTTAATTCTTATGATTAATTACTTGAAGATTTTGAAAAACTTGCCTTAAGTCATTCTATTCTCAAAAAGAAAAATATTCTATTAAAGGATGAACTAAATAAATCCTTAGATAAAACAAAGGAACATCTTGATTATGAGCTTTTGGCAAAAGAGAATATTTCTCTAAAAGAGAAGGTTGAAGATTTGACAAAAATAGTGCATAAATTCACCGAAGGAAAGAAAAACTTTGACTTGATGCTTGAAAATCAAAAATGTGTCTTTGATAAAGGGAGAATAGGATTCAAACCCTCTTTAAAACAAAAATCTCTTAAAAATATGTTTATTAAAGCATCAAATACCACTTGCACTTTTTGCAACAAAATTGGGCACATTTCTTTTAATTGCTTAACCAAAAAGAAATTATATTTTGAGAACAAAAGTAAGTGGATCAAGGAAACCTCAAGTACTAACTTCCAAAGACCCAAGTTTGTGTGGGTACCAAAAGTCAAAAATTAAATTGTTTTTGTAGGTACCAAGTAAAATAAAAAGCAAATGGTTTTTGGATAGTGGATGTTCAAAACATATGACCGGAGATCGATCACTACTGTCAAATTTCAAAGCTAAGGATGGAGGTCATGTAACGTTTGGAGACAATGCAAAGGGAAAGATAATTGACATTGGCAATATTGGTAATCACTCATCCCCCTCTATTGAAAATGTTTTATTAGTCGATAATCTCAAACATAATTTGCTAAGTATTAGTCAATTATGTGATAGATGTTATAATATAAAATTCGATTCCTCTAAATGCCTAATTAAGGATGATACATCAAAAGAGGCGATTTTCATAGGGAGCCGAAACAAGGATGTTTATATCATAAATATCGAGCATGATAATTACGAACATTGCTTACTTGGTTTTAAAGACGAAACTTGGCTTTGGCATAAATGACTTGGTCATGTAAATATGGAACTTATTTCAAAAATTTCTAAAAATATGGCATGACATTAATAGATGCTTCGAAATCTAACATGACCTTCTCAAACTTAGTATTGCCTATCATGCAAGGGATAGTGAACATACTTGGATCCGTGCACTTTGTAGGAAGTTTCTTTTAAATTATTGCAGATACCTGTTCTCCAACTTTTACCCTTTCAATCCCCTTTAATTTCTGTTTCCTTTTACTTGTGCACAAGTGTTTCAAAAATTTAGCATAACGAGGCACTTGTTTAAACATATCTAAAAGTGGAATATTTATCTCGCATTTACTAAAAATTTCGTACAGCTCCTCATGATCTCGTTCATATTTCCTAGATCTTACTAAAACTTGAGGAAAATGAGGTACATGTTTATAATCAGAAAGAGGTGGAAACTTACGCTCCATTACCTCAGTATCGTTAGGAGCACTCTTTTTTGCTGTGATATATTTCTTATTTTCTTCCATCGATGATGTAGGGGCTACCTTTATTGGAGCTTCAACCTCCGCTCCACTCCTCAACGTGATTGTACTTACATTTTTTTTTGGATTTATCACTGTTTGAGATGCCAATATTCTCGTATTCTGTGACTCCAACCTACTGACCGCATTAGCCATTTGACTCATTTGATTCTCCAAACTTTGAATGCTAGCCCTTCTCTCATGTTGAAATTGTAAAGTGTTAGTGGCAAGAGATTTAACAATATCTTCTAAAGACATACTAAAGTTAGAAGTTTGGTCATGTTGTTGTCTAGGAGGGTATGACTGATTATATTGCTGGAAATTCTGCCAATTTTGATTCATAGGTTGATTCACTTGTCGATTCCCATAACTAAGATTTGGATGATCCCTCCATCTTTGATTGTATGTGTTTAAATAGGGATCATAATTCCTCTTTTGTTGTCCAGGGAAGCTACCGTCTGCATTTACGTGTTCAACGGATTCTTCTTGAAGTGTTGGACACATATCAGTTGGATGACCTACAAATGAACAAATTTCACAAATCTTTGCTGTTTGCATAGTACCTACAGCCATTTGACAAATAAGAGTAGTTAGACTCACAAGTTGTTGTTCAATGGATGAAACATTTACCTCATTAACATGTGTAGATGGCATGTCGAGTCTAGTGCCAAATTGTTGAGAATTGACGGTCAAATTTGCAATCAAGTTTCTTGAGTAGAAGATCGAGTTATGAGCATAAATTATCAAGGAAACTAAAAAAAATAGTTCTTAAATCTCGAAAACTAATGTAGTAGTGGAAGTAAGGGTCGATCCCACGAAGAGTGTGTAATTTAATATTTTATACTCCGTACAATGATTGGGGGGTTTTTGTATGTAAACAATTATAAATAACGCAATTAATAACAATGAAAACTAAATTAACGAAAACAATCAAAAGACTAACCTTGGTCCAAGTCAATATCCACTTTCGGAAATCCACAACTGATCATAGATGCAATGATAATTCAATTCATATATTGAATATTCACCTTTGGAATAATTTTCCTATTTCTCCTTATTTTTAGTTAGTTAGAAACCAGCGTTCTAATTAACCCTAATTATTAAATAACCCCATATCAGCGCTCAAGATTCAATTTAATAACAGCTTTACACAATAGAGAAATCGATGAACTAGATAACACAAACACCAGCGGTTGCATTCAATCTATTTAAACATTCTTCTTAAAATTCAATAACCTCAATCGCAGAAAATCATCAAATCCTAGTGCTTCACAAGTTAAAGGGATCAAACAATTACGGATTTGATATTTAACTTAGCGGTAGATTGCAACGAATAATAAACTAGTAGGCCTCATAGCAATTAAACATAACAATCATGGAAATAAATGCAGAAAAATATTCAATACTAAAAAACATGAATTAAATTAAGAAAAACCATTTAGATCTCACAATATGTGGTTCCGAGGCTTCAATCTCATTTGACCAAGTGTAAAATTTTAGTTACAATTCATGAATCTAAGAGAAAAATAGAGAAGAATAAAGGTGGAGAGGTTCTCCCGTGTTTTGGTCTCCTTAGGTCTATTTATACTTCCCTACATGTTCTTGGCCAATTTGGAGTTTTTTTCTCGAGTTTTCACGGCTCAAACAATAAAAACCTAAAATCTGTGGCGGCACTTGAGCGCTATAGGAGAGCGCGTGAGCGCTAGAAATCTGTCCACTTTGCGTCAGTTTCAGTATTTTCATCATAACTTCCTCCTTTGATGTCCGATTGAGAAGATTCAAGATGCGTTAGAAAGATAACTCAAAGGGCTACAACTTTTATTCATAGACCAACTTCAAATTCGATCGTTTACCATGTCCAAAATTGGTCTCAATATAAGGTTAAAAACCGATGCAAAACTTTTCAGCTTTAAAGTTGATATGTGAAAATGTTTTGGCCATATTTCATCCATTTGAATCCTTTCTTCATCCATTTGAATCCTTTCTTCATCCAATTGACCTCTAACACTCTCAAATCTTCATTACAAGGTTAGAAACAAGTTTAGAATATTTTCACTTTAGCCCTTGAACTTTCACTTTCTTCCATTTTGGTCCCTTTTCACCTATTTCTTCCAAATTACGCCATATCCATAGAATTGCCACATAAATCAAAATATGAGCGTAATGAGTACATTTTAGCACAAAATAATCATACGAGCACATAAAATAAGGAGGGAAAAATATGCATTTTACATTCCTATCATTGGTTATTTCAAAGTATTCGGTTGCAAATGTTTCATCTTAAACACAAAAGACAACTTGGGAAAGTTTGATTCAAAATCCGATGTTGGAATTTTTCTTGGTTATTCATCAACTAGTAAAGCATATAGAGTTTTTAACAAAAGAACTCTAGTTGTTGAAGAATCAATGCATGTTACCTTTGATGAAACTAATCTACTTGATCAAGAGAAAGGTATCGAAGATGATGTAGGTTTGGAAACTCCTCTTGAACAAATTGGTATCAAAGAAGTACCAAATAAGGAGCAATCTAAGGAATCCAACGATCAAGGAGGAGAAGAAGTTCCAAACAAAGCTCAAGAAGAATCTACATTGCCAAAAGAATGGAAGTTCATCTCATCTCACCCAAAAGAGTTAATCATCGGAGATCCATCAAAATGTATCACTACTAGAACCTCTCTTAGAAATCATCTCGGTAGTTGTGCATTCATTTCACAAATCGAACCTAAAAATTTCAAAGAAGGGGAATTTGATGAGTTTTGGACTCTAGAAATGCATGACGAACTAAATCAATTTGAAAGAAACCATGTATGGGACTTGGTTGCTAGACCAACAAATCAAACCGTTATCGGCACTAAATGGATTTTTCGAAATAAAAAGGATGAAAATGGAATCATTGTACGTAACAAGGCTAGATTAGTGGCCCAATGTTACAATCAAGAAGAAGGAATTGATTATGAGGAAACATTTGTACCAGTAGCTCGATTAGAATCCATTCGCATGCTTCTTGCTTTTACATGTCATAAAGATTTCACTCTTTATCAAATGGATGTTAAAAGTACATTTTTAAATGGATTTACACAAGAAGAAGTCTATGTTGAACAACCACCCGACTTTGGAAATCATAATGTTCCAAACCATGTATTTAAACTTAGAAAAGCTCTCTACGGCCTCAAACAAGCTCCTAGAGCTTGGTATGAACGGTTGAGCAAATTCTTACTTTCAAATGGTTTCTCTATTGGAAAAGTCGATACTACTCTCTTTATCAAAACTCAAAAACAAGATATGCTTATTGTTCAAATTTATGTTGATGACATTATCTTTGGTGCAACAAATATCAACTTTGTGAAGAATTTTCTAAAAACATGAGCATGGAATTTGAAATGAGTATGATGGGTGAACTTAAATTCTTTCTCGGACTTCAAATCAAACAAACATGTAATGGCATATTCATAAATCAAAGCAAGTACATCTTAGATATGCTAAAGAAGTTTGAATTAAAAGATCTAAAACCAATGAATACTCCAATGAGCACTTCTATAAAGCTTGACAAACATGATCAAGGCATCTCCGTCGACATTACCAAATATCGAGGTATGATCGGATCCCTTCTTTATTTAACCGCAAGTAGGCCCGATATTATGTTTAGTGTATGCTTATGTGCTCGTTTTCAATCAAATCCTAAAGAATCCTACCTTAAAGCCGTAAAACGAATTTTTAGATATCTTAGTGGAACTCAATACTTAGGGCTTTGGTATCCAAAACGAACTCACTTTGATTTACTTAGTTACTCGGATGCGGATTGGGCCGGTTGTCAAGTTGATCGAAAAAGCACTAGTGGCACTTGTCACTTTCTTGGTTTTGCTTTAGTATCATGGTTCAATAAGAAACAAAACTCCGTGGCTTTGTCTACGGCCGAGGCAAAATATATTTCCGCCGCAAGTTGTTGTGCTCAAGTGCTATGGATGAAACAAACTCTTAGCGACTATCATCTATCCTATACTCACATTCCTATTATGTGTAATAATACTAGTGCTATCAATTTGTCTAAAAATCCCGTTTTACACTCTCGGACGAAACACATTGAAATTCGATATCACTTTTTAAGAGATCATGTTCAAAATCGTGATATGTCACTTGAATTTGTGGATACCGAACATCAACTAGTTGATATTTTCACGAAACATCTTCCACCCGATCGTTTTTCGACTATTAGAAGGGGTTTGGGACTTATCGAATTAAAATGACTCTTTTATATTCCCCACACTCTCAAAAATATTTCACTATATTTCACATTTTTTTACTCCTTTTATTTATTTATTTTAAAAAAAATACCGGACATCCGGTATCTGCCGTCCGGTAAGACAGAAACTTTTCTTTCTTCTTGCATTTTTTAGCGGACGTCCGGTAAGGTCGATTTCAGCGCTTAAAATCGCGACCTCTCCTCCTTTTCTTCCTTTCTTCTCTACATTTTCTGCACTCCCCTCACCACAAAACCTCCATCCTCGTCTATTGCATCTATTCTTGAATCAAAAATTTTGTTTTTAACACAAATCTCCTTTCTCTCTTTCGAAATTTCCTCTTTTTTACCCAAAATCCGAGCCCTAATTTTCGCCTTTCCGAATTTACCTCCATTCATTCTCAAATATCACCTCTAAATCCTCAAATCCACCGCTCTACCAGTACCTCTATAACTCTAGATCATCAATTTACACCTTCCCAACAATTTACCTCGAAATCAAACCTTTCATTGCCATTTCTACTCGAAAATTTCCAAATTTTACTCACAATGTCGACTTATCGGGGCAAAGGAAAAAGGCTGAAGAAAACGGTTCAACGTCCACCTCCGTCTTCATCATCCGAAGAGGAAAACATGGATCTCAATTCCGACTCCGAGCCGGTGCCGAACCCTTTTGAGAGGACACCCATTTTAATAGGTAAAAACATCGATTTTCTCTCCTTTACTCTTGAAGAATTCCTTACACATATGGGATGGGGTTCCGTTTGTGCATTAGAAGAAAATGCTTATCCACGACTCATGAAAGAGTTTTACAAAAACATGACATTTACTTCTCGTGGTGACGACATTACATGTTTTCTCAAAAATATTCATATTACCGTCTCAAAATCCCTCATTCGCACTATACTTGAGCTAGAACCATGTGATGTTCAAACATTTGTCCACAAGACACATCCACACATTGCTAACTATAGTCCTCTTGATGCTTGTCGACGTATGACGGGTGGGAACATTGAAAACATTACGAAAATTACCATGAACCAACTCACTCTCCAGTGTAAAGTTCTTCAAAACATTATTGCCAATGTTATCTTACCCCGAAAGGGACATCGAGATGAAGTGAACAACTTTGATCTTTTTCTCCTTGACTCATTTCTTGTTGGTCGGCGGGTAGACTTCCCGACCATAGCTTTAGGGGTCATGCAACTCATTCACTCATCCCGCATTACAAAAGCACTTCCATATGGCATGCTCTTGACTAAGATCTTTAAGCATTTTGACGTTCCTCTTCATGACGAGGTTTCTGTCGCACTTCGTCCTTCTGACACCATCAGTTCCAACACTCTTAAAAGAATAAAAATCGTTAAGAAAGATGGTCGATGGGTGTCTGAGGCAAAGGGGTTCGACCCGACTTCGGGGCCGTCTACTCTACCGTTTGAGGAAGAAGAAGACGACGACGACGACGACGCCGGGGACGCACCACATGTCTCGAGGACTTCCCAAGCTCCACCTCCTCCAAGTCGAGGCCTTTCTGAGGATCAGTTCGTACTTTTGAGTGGGCGGCTTGACTCCCTCACTACGACGGTCGATGGGATGAGCGGCGAGCTCCGTCACATACGAGATCAGCAAGACGCACTCATCGCACAACAGGCTACTATGCAAGATCAGATGACGACCTTCTTTGCTGATATGCTTGCTCGTTTTCCACCTCCTCCTCCGGCTCCGTAGCTTTTGATAATGTTATGTTTTTAGCTTTGAACTCATGATTGATATTTTGCTTATGTACTACAACTCTCTCATGTTTATGACTGTTTTTCACTTATGATTATTGCTTCAATCTTTTTGTTTATGCCAAAAGGGGGAAAATATGAGACAAGTTACAGATTTGCGTGATTATATTTAAACAGGGGGAATTATAGTGAAATGAACAGGGGGAATATTAGTATGCAATAATACTCTATATTTTCAATCAATTTGTTCATATATGTATCTTGCAAATTATGTTGTGTTTGTCATAATCAAAAAGGGGGAAAATGTTGACCTATGGTTAACGTCTCGTTTTGATTATTACAAACAAATCATGTTTATTATTATTAACAAATTGATTTTGAACAGCCTAGTGATTATTGTACAAGAACTTATTTGATAGCACAAGTTTGAGATCAAGAAAAGTCAAGACACAAGTCGACAAACAAATCAAGAAAGGCACATCAAGCTACTTAGACTTAGCTCTTAAAATGTCTTTACGATTATATGTAAAGGTAACACATTCTTATACTTGGCAATGCAACGTAATATGCTCAAAGTCATAAAAACCTTCTATACAAATATTTTTTACAAAAACAAAAGTAAAAATATATGTTTTTCAAAAGTAAAATCAAAACACATTTTTAAAATATGCTTAACATATTGAAAAACATGTTTTAATGTCTCTCCAATTCCTACATTGATACGAAATTAAAACGAGGACGTTTTGGGCCAAAACTGGCTGTACCGGACGTCCGGTAAAGTAGATTTTTTGGCCAACGGTCATTTTTCCAATGTTCCATTTTTCTGACAAAATTTAACGGATATATGACCGTCCGGTATTTACCGGACGTCCGGTAAAGCGCGTCCGGTAAGACAGAAGTTTTTGACCGTTTTGAGGCTATATATACCTCACTATTCCTTCACTTTAAATTATCCTTTTGAGCAAAAAAGTGAGACATTTATTGATCTTATTCATACTTTCATTATTTTAGAATATCAATAACACCAAATTCTTGAGAAACTTTTTGAGCAATTAATCTTGTGAAAATCCTTTGTTCAAATCAAAAAGTTTGTCATAGCAATACTTTAAGCTAAACTCATTGCCAACTATAGAAGTGCTTGCATCTTCTCTTCTTGTTATCAATCTTGATTCTATCATTCATCTAGAAGAGAAGTTTGTCACTTGTATATTCATTTGTGAATTGAGGGTCGTGTTGAGGTCCCGAAAAGCTCAACATTGTAAAAGGATCGGTGCTCCTTGGTTGTAAGTCACTGGAAGCGTTGTAAAATGTTGGATTGCACCACAAGTCAATCAACATAGTGAAAAAGGCATTGCTCGTGACGGAGAGCTCGGTAACGGGGGACGTAGATCATCGTGTTGGATCGAACATCCATATCATATCGTTTGCATTCTCTAACTCTTTTTCTTAACGCTATCATCTTATGCAAACTTATTTCCCTTACCTGCGTATCTATTTGCATTTATATTGGTTTATTATTATTTGTGTGAACATTAGTTTTTAAATCTTATATTACTATCGAAAAAGTTTAAAAACCAATTCACCCCCCTCTTGGTTAGCCAATCTTGGGCTTTCACATTCGACAATCCAAAATAGATCAAAATCACTCTAAGGGTGGGTGATGAGTTTTCAAAACCTAAAATGGTTAAGACTCTACATTCGACATCCCAAGATTGCGACATCTTGCTCTATATCTATATTTTGGTTTAAAGATTTAGTCGACTCGACATGTCGTATTGGGAAAATCGATTGAAAAACTTGAAATTTAATCATACGAATTGAAAAATTTGACTTGAAAGGAATTATAGTACAAGAGAGGTCACCATCGACGGACAACTCACGACCAGCCGAATGGCTGGTCGACGATGTCAACCAGTAGCACAGCTGGTCGACTCCAAATATCGACCAGCAGCAAGGCGAGGTCAACGATCGACCAGTCATGCTGGTCGAGTACAAACGTCGATCGGCCCATCCGACGATGGGTCGACTGACCTTCTCGTCCCCTCACTTCGACTTTCATCGAAAGATGAAGAGATGAACGTTTTATACATGGAAAATATGCGAGATAAAGGAAAAATGGGGGAGGAGGAGGATGAAGATTTCGATAAATTAAAAGAGGAAGTGAGATGGGAAGACACACACCTCTTTCAATATTGATAGATTTTGAATTTTTTGAGAAAATTTACCCCAAAACTAAAGCCTACTTACGAGGTGCCGCTTGTACTATGTTTACTTAGCTTTACGTCAAACAGGCTATTCGACCCACTTATATTGAATGTCGAAAAAAAAAATTTAATCAACACGGAAGAAGCGAATATGCTATCCCATGTCGATAGACATCGACAAGGGATAGGGGGCTAGTGATATATGATGATATTAATAATTATTTAAAATGCTCAGTGGGGTGAGAACAACTTGATGTCCACTCCATGTTGAACACCACTATTAGATTGTCTACCCCCATGAGGTTGTCTACCACCTCCACGAGGTCGTCCACCCTCATGAGGTTGTCTACCACCATAAGGCCGTCTACCCCCATGAGGTCGTCTACCCCTATGAGGTTGTCTACCACTTCCATGAGGTTGTCTACCCCATGAGATTGTCTACCACCATGAGGCCGTCTACCCCCATGAGGTTGTCTACCACCCCCATGAGATTGTCTACCATCATGAGGCCGTCTACCCCCATGAGGTCGTCTACCACCTCCATGAGGTCGTCTACCCCCATGAAATGGTATACCACCATGAGACTGTCTACCACCCCCATGAGGTTGTCTACTACCATGAGGCCGTCTACCCCCATGAGATTGTCTACCACCTCCATGAGGTCGTCTACCCCCATGAGATGGTCTACCACCATGAGACTGTCTACTCCCATCAAGTTGTCTACCACCCCCATGAGGTTGTCTATCATCATGAGGTTGTCTATCACCCCCATGAGGTTGTCTACCCCATGAGTTTGTCTACCACCTCCATGAGGTCGTCTACCCCCATGAGGTTGTCTACCACCATGAGGTTGTTTACCCCCATGAGGTTGTCTATTACTCTCATGAGGCCGTCTACCACTATGAGGTTGTCGACACCACAAGGCCCTCTACGTTCACGTAGACCGCTTACCACCTTGAGGTCAATACTATACTTAACTATACAAATGGCAATGAGTAGGACGAAAACCACCCAACAGCGAATGTGGACACAACCAACCGCTTGACGAGTGTGAGTTACCACGCTAGAACGTGGGGATAGTGGAGAGGACTACGTAGAACACGTGGCACCATTAACTGTCGAACACGTGCATTGCAACATGTGCCTATAAATACCTTCAAGGTGAGAAAGGTATGGTCTCTTGAAACCCTGAACTTTCGAACTTACATATACCTTCTTCCCATTTCCTTAAACTGTTAACTAATTCTCACGCCGGATGTACAACGGGGGAGAAAGTCCCGACCTCTTTTTGCAGGTAGCAAACACGCAACCACCGATCGGAGTAGCTGGACCACCGCGCCCGGCAAGGTAGACACGGAAAACAAATTCACAAACATTTTCAGCCATATTTGATAGGCCATTATTTTCCATGAAAAATGAAAAACAAATTTTAACTTTCATTTTTGCCTTGTTTGATATACTTTTTCTTTTTTACATGGAATTCATTTTCTTAATTTGACTCACACAATCACATTTTTCTTGATTTTGTGGAAATTGATTTTTTAGCTTTTTTTTTTTACAATTGGAAAAAATTCTAGACACAATAGTAAAAAAAAATTATCACTTTTATTGACAATTTCCAAGCAAAACAAAGTCAAACGAATGATATTCGGTATGATAATTTTTTTTGGCAATTGGAACAAATTATAGAACCAATGGTAAAAAAAATTATCAGTCAAATGGATAATTTTCATAAAAACGAAACCAAATAGATACCACTTTCAACATTTTTTAGGTGAAAAATTATATCAATCAAACAATTAATTACCATTCCAAATAAAATAAATTATAAGTAATTCAATTTCTTGTAATTCATTTTCTTTTCACCCAAATTCCAAATTTACAATCAAACGGATCCTTATTGAAATGGCTACCTAACTTTTAGGTTTTTTATTCGATTCAAAAACATTTCCTAAAATCGTTAATGTTTATACTCGACAGCAGATAATTTTTCAAGAGAGAAAAATCGTTGCTGACGTTTTCTTGCAGTGTAAGCAATGAACACGGACAATGACTTCCTTTCTCTGAGCACCTTCTTTTCACGTACACGTCAAAGAAAAAGTGTAGGGTTCAATGACTGAAGCTCCAAACACATTTGTGTAAGTTATTTCTTTTTTATTTAATTATTTTATTCATTATTTATGATTGAAATTAACTATGATTTATCTTCATTTTGGGCTGAATTGGTCACGATCTTTCAGTATAATAGGATAGTACCTTGTAAACGTATGCCGTAGCTCAAGTTTACGAATTTCTTTGGTACAAACTAGAGAGATACACATTTCATTTAACAAATTGGAAAAAAAAAAAAAAAAAAAAAAAAAATTTAAGACTTATCCACAAATCAATTTGCGGGACCTGAAATTATTCATAATCGACATTTTCTCAATGCAAGTCATTTTCTTCCACATAATATCATGGTGAAATTACTGTTGGTGACAATCTTTTAATGCATATGATAAGGATTTAACACTTGATCAAAGTCACATTGATGCACCCATATTATGACTGTTAGAACAAAATAAATCATTAGGACAATTTTAGCATCTGGACATTTACAAATCATCAAGATTCTTTTGGCCATTGTTAATGTCATTTCTCTCTGTACTGAAGTCAGCATTAACAGCACACATTCAGTCCAAAAATCAGCAAAAGAAACTAGTTAATTACCAATCTATTAACAAATTGTAGTACACGAAGACGTCGACGTTTGTTATTCATTAATTCTGCATAATAAGGCATAATCAAGTAGCTTTTGTAGAGGATGGCGATATAGATATGTATATATAGGACAAGCATATGATACAATCGAAACTAGGATAGAAAAGGCCAAGAGGCTTGGGCCTGGGGTAGACCTCCATAACCTTCTCCCACAAGTTCCTCCATCCCTTGTGCTTCATATCCAGTTGTTCCCTGCTGTTAAACCCATTCCAACAGTACAATATCAACATTAAAGTCCAACTTTGGCATTGAATGTCGTAAAATGGAAAATTATGTTTTCTTTCATGCACTTATTTATGAAATTAATACATTATTTCCTCAATAATATCCATTAAGCACACTCTGAGTAAACATCTTCTTGGATGAATGTAGATTTGACAATTGTTAGGAGTCGAAATAAAAACTGTGCACGCTGAATTGAGTTCCATTCAATAGTTTTACTAATCCGACGTATAAAATATACTGAAAAAAGTTTTACCTGCATTGTTTCAATAACTTCTGCCTCAGATGAGTTGAAATCGTAGAATAGACTTGCTGCTGATAGTTTCATTGAAAGAAACTAGAGAAAAGATGTATAATGAAAAATTAAAATTTAAAAGAAAATGTAAACTAAGATGTATTATATATAATCAGATTGACTCGGTAATTTGAAGCAGAATAGAATCTTGATAAGTGCAGTCTTACATCAATTTGATTTTGCAGTGATCTGACATAATTTGTGATCACTTCCAACATCACAGCCATCCCCATTGTCTACAAAAGCTCAAAAAAAAATAAAAAAATAACGTTTCCAAATAAATTTGGATTGGCTATATATGTAAATTACTTTCAGCCATACCCGTCTATTTATTGTGACATCTAAAGTAATTTCTATCAAAATGTAAAATCTTGCAATCATTAGGTTTTCCATGATCATATGGAGAAGAAAAAATAACTGAAAATGAAGGATGTAGAATACTTACCTTGTAACACCCTGGAACAAGGTCTTGCAAGCATCTCAGCCTTTCATTTATCTTCTCCCTTCTTAACTATAATTAACAAAAAACTGTTGTTATTTTCATGTTGTGGTAGATCATTTCTGCGTCTAAAATATAATTTATGCGCATAGATAATCAGTTTGTGTATAAACGTGCATGGTGTTTTCTTGTACTGAAATTTTTAAATGAAAAATCAATAACCAAAACAAACCCTTTCAGCCAAGCTGTGGCTATCAGTGGCCTGCCCTCTCTTTGCTCTGACATGAACAACTTCCCTAGGTTTCTGAGAGTTTGTCTCATTAATTCTCTTTCTCTTCTTCCCACCATAATTCTGTGATCATATAATAATAATAATTATAACTAATATAAATGCAAGATCTTTCTTGAAATAAAGGGCTAATGACAGAATAAATATAGGAAACTTATGTGAAAAGATGCATATATTACATAATTTTTCCTGGACTTGTTAGCTCCAACTGAACCAGTTCCAGATACTGATGGTGAATACTTTAGCAGTATATCAGATTCCGGGCCGACGTTTATGTTGTTGCATCCATGGCTTAAACCTCCATCTGATGGAAAAAAATTAAGCACCGCGGGATCATAAACCGGAACGTCGACCAGAGGATGAATGGTTCTTGAAAATTCCTCATTCAAAGTCGTGGAAATTTGTTGAGCTTGATGATCTGAAAACCCTTCATTGTACAAAGGCATGTTTCTATGAAAATTTGTGTTGAAACCCTCCATTGCTATCAGGTTGTTTAATAATTCCAAGCTGTTTGAGTTCATTTCTGGGAAAGAAGATTTAGGGTTCTCAAGGTCTACAATAAACTCTGCCATGAAACTGCAAGTACAAATGAAGCCTTTTAGGTTTTCATATGATATGTTTAGATAGCAATGTTATATAAACTTTTGCTGAAGGTTGATATTTTTGACCATACAATTAATCTCATTGGCTCAACAAATTTTTCGTTACAATGAAATAATGTACACCAAGATCTGCAGAATGTACGATTCTTTTAAGTCGTGTTTGACGGTGCTTAAAATTCAATTAAAATTAAAAATATAATTTTTATTGGGTCTCACTCGTCTAATAAAAGTCAACAATAACGACTAATTTTTCAATTTTAATTCGATTTAATCTCTACCGAATACGCACTAATCATTTGATACATAAGAAATGATATTTAATGATTTTATCCTTTTTGATTCTTTGATGGGGGAAGTACTTTGTGGACGTTATTTGTTAGTGGGTCCACATCCATATTGATATATCCAGTAAGTGGGACCACCTCACGTCTTTCATTAAGTATGGTACAAAATAAGAATGATCATAATTATTTAGCACTGATTTTAGAAATGACAGGATGCATATTAATCTTGATAATCTGGCAATTTCTCACCGCTTATTCAGCACTGGTAGGAATCCTCAGTTTCTTCTACTTTTATTGACTTATTTTATTTTGGCAGATGGGGTACCATATGTTAAACAATTCAAAGAAAAAGAAAAGAAAAAGGGAGACTAGAGTGTCATTAATAATGCATAATGAAAAAGTGAATACAAAACCTAAATATAGAGAAACTATATATAGTCTAAAATAAGGAAAACTAAAAAGACTAGTCTACCCTTAATAAATAATAAAATAAAATAATACTATATTTTTTAACATCTCCCCTCAAACTCACAATACAGCAGTTACAAGTATCGAGAGTTTGCCAACTAGAAAACGAAAACAAGAAATAGAATGTGACTTAGTAAAGAAATCTGCAAGCTGCAAAAAAAAAAGAAACAAAAGGCAAAGTAATTGTGTCATGCTTAAGATGATGACGAGTAAGGTGACAATCGATCTCAATGTGCTTAGTTCGTTTATGAAAAACCGAGTTGTGGGCAATTTGAATAGAACTCTGGTTGTCGCAATACATAGGAGTAGGATGAGAAAGAAAAACTCTCATATCTTCAAGTAACCAACGTAGCCAAACAATCTCTTTGGTAGTAGATGCCATAACACGATATTCTGCTTCAGTTGAAGATTGAGATGATGACGAGTAAGGTGACAATCGATCTCAATGTGCTTAGTCCGTTCATGAAAAATCGAGTTGTGGGCAATCTGAATAGAACTCTGGTTGTCGCAATACATATGAGTAGGATGAGAAAGAAAAACTCACATATCTTCAAGTAACCAACGTAGCCAAACAATCTCTTTGGTAGTAGATGTCATAACACGATATTCTGTTTTGGTTGAAGATTGAGAAACAATAGATTGTTTCTTGCTCTTCCAAGAAATAAGAGAATCATCCAAAAAAATACAGAAACCAGTAACAGACTTGCGATCTGTGGGATCACTGCCATGATCAGCATCAGAGTATGCACTCAACTCCAAGGAAGATGTGGATGGAAGTAAAAACTCTGAAAGACTGTACCCTGAAGATACCGCAAAATACGAAGAACAGCTGCCCAATGAACTGTAGTAGGAGAAGCAACGAACTGACTAACAACATGAACAACATATGCAATATCTGGACGAGTAATAGTGAGATATACCAAGCTCCCAACAATAGTACGATATAAAGTAGGATCCGACAAAGGTAAACCATCAGAAGAAGAATACTTTGCATTAACCTCAATGGGAGTATCAACAGTCTTATTATCAGTAAATCTAGCCCGCTCAAGAATATCTGCAACATATTTTGACTGAGAAAGAAGATAACCTCTAGGTGAGCAGGCTACCTCAATACCCAAGAAATATCGTAGAGAACCCAAATCTTTCATTTCAAACTGTCTAGCTAACTCTGTTTTCAAAACTGAAATACCATCAATATCATCACCAGTAATAATCATGTCATCAACATATAAAGATAGAATGATACGACCTGCATCAGTGCACTTAACAAAAAGAGCAGAATCATGACTACTAGAAGTAAATCCAAGGGAAGAGATCGCAACAGAAAATTTCTCAAACCAAGCACGAGGTGCTTGTTTGAGACCATATAACGCTTTCTTTAGCTTGCAAACATACCCAGAATCATGTGAAACACCAGGAGGGGGTGCCATATAAACTTCTTCTTGAAGATCTCCATTCAAGAAGACATTTTTAACATCAAGTTGAGAGATACGCCACTGACAAACGGAAGCTACTGCAATAAGAGTACGAATAGTAGTCATTTTGGCAACATGAGCAAATGTTTCCTCATAATCCATACCATACTGTTGAGAGTACCCTTTTGCAACCAACCGAGCTTTGTATCGCTCAATTGATCCATCAGAATTAGTCTTGATCTTATACACCCAACGACAACCCACAACACTCTTACCAGGAGGTAGAGGAACCAAATCCCAAGTACCAGTCTTATGCAAAGCAGAAAGTTCCTCATCCATAGTTTGCTGTCAAAGAGGATCAAGAATTGCCTCTTCATAGGAAGAGGGCTCAGAGAGACAATGAATAGAAGCTAAAAATGAAGTAAAAGATGAAGAATAACAAGAATAAGCAAAATCTGGTAACTTTGTAGACTTACGAATACGTGTGGATTGACGTAGAGGTGGATCCACAATCTCAGACAGAGATTGAGGGACCGTAGGAGAAGAAGGACCTCCAGGTATACCGGAGAGTAAAGTGTCAGTACCTGCAGAATGATCAATATGAGTTGGTTGCAAAGATAAAGGGGTAAGAACACGAGAAGAGGTATTTGAGGTACTGGGAACCTGAGATGACAAACTATCAGAATCGTCAAAAAATGGATGTATACGAATAAGATTAGATCTAGTCAAATTATGAGTAGTGGATGGAATAGAAAAGAAATGTATATGCTCGAGAAAAACAACATGACGAGACATAAAGTTTCTGAATTGTTGGATCAAAACAACGATATCCCTTTTTACCTTCACCATAACCAAGAAAGACACAAATAGCAGATCGAGATGACAACTTACTACGTTTTACATAAGGACGAAGAATGGAACAAGTACAACCAAAAATTCTAAAGAAAGAATAATCAGGGACATACCCATACAACTTTTCGAAAGGAGAAAGACCTGAAATATGAGAAGATGAAATTGTATTAATCAGACCTACAGCAGTAAGAACAGCTTCACCCCAAAACACACTAGGAACAGAAGAAGACAACAAGAGAGAGCGAGCAGTTTCAACAATGTGCATATGTTTTCTTTCAGCAACACCATTTGCTCAGGAGTATCAGTACACGAAGTTTGGTGAATGGTTCCATCTAAGGCAAGAAGCTCACAAAATCTATTAGAAGTGTATTCCCCACCCAAATCACACCTAAAACATTTGATAACAGCATAATGTTGAGTTTTGACAAGAGAACGAAATGCTGAGTATATCTCAAAAAATTCAGAACGATGTTTCATTAAATAAACCCAACAATAACGAGTATGATCATCAATAAAAGAAACATAATATCGAGACCCTCCTTTTGTGGTAATAGGAGAGGCCCCCATACATCAGAATGAATCAAATCAAAAGGAGAAGAAGAAACAGAAATACTTCGATTAAAAGGTAAAGCTGAAAATTTTGCCAGTTTACATCCACTACAATCATAAATATCACAAGGTTGCAAATTTCCTAATGCTCCAGTGGAAGACAAAAATCTTAAACGAGAAGACGAAACATAACCTAAACGAGAATGCCATAAATAAAAACTAGAAGAAGAAGGACTCAAACGAAAAGAAGACAAATCAACACTAGTAGTAGAAGCAACAACTGTCACTTTTAGCTCATCCAAAATATATAGTCCACCCTTCCTACGACATGTCCCAATCAGCTTCTGAGATTGTAGGTCCTGCACATAACAAGAAGAAGAGGAAAATGTGACTAAATTACCAGAATCACATAATTGACCAACAGAAGCAAGATTTAATGTGATTTTCGGTATATGATAAACATTAGGGAGAGACAAGTGAGGTGTGACAACAGAACCAACACCTGCTAAACGCATAGGAGTGCCATCAGCAGTCATGACAGGAATAGAAGACGAAGGAGACACAGAAGCAAAAGATGAAGAATCTGGAGACATATAATGTGAAGCACCAGAATCCAAGACCCATACAGAATGTGACATACCTGAAGAACCATGAGGCAACTGACCTACGGAAAGAGAGGAAGCAGACATAGCTTGTGGCTGTAAGGAGAGAAACTTCTGAAATTGCTCAGCCAGAGTACTAGGATCGGTGAAGAGACCTGATGAAGCTGCTGCTACAGTATTAGACTATGGTGGTCTATAGCCATGAGGTGGTCTATGAGCATTCGATTGTGACTGGTTGCCAGGCTTCCAAGCTTGAAATTGTTGCTGCGATTGATTCTGATGTCTCAACTTAGGACACTGAGCCTCCAATGACCTTTATGCTTACAGAAACTGCACTCATCGGGGGCAACCCTTCCGTAAAACTTATTCTGATTATGAGAGAATAACTTAGAATGCACTGCTAACACGGAAGGATTAGAAGCAGAAAGGATTCCCTTTTCAGAATAAGACTTGAGACGAATTTCTTCCGCCAATAGTTCACTAACAACTGAGTCAACAGAAGGAAGTGGAGAACGATGCAAAATTGAACATCTAAGTCCCTCAAAATCACTGCGAAGTGCAGTTAAAAACTGCACCAACCGTTGCTGCTCTCTACGAGCAATATAGGGTGCACATATCTTTAATTCGTCCGATTCTGTAAAAGCCAATTGATCCCAAAGATCTGTCATAGTATAATAAAACTCCTGAATACTTATATTTTTCTGCTGAAGAGCTCGTATGTCATTCTCCAATTGATACTGTTTCGCAAAATTTGACTGAGTTAATAACCTTTGCAGATGATCCCAAACCTCCTTTGATGTCTCATATTTCGCCAACTCTCTGCCTATGGAATGCTCAACAGAATTGTTAATCCAAGTAATGATTTTCAAATTATTTGATTCCCAAGTATCTACCAAACCAGCATAATCCTCATCGGTATTCTTACGTTTCACAAAAGTTCTACTAATGTATCTCCACATCTTTTTACCCTTAAGAAAATTTCTCATCACATAACTCCAATACGAATAATTCTTTTCATCCAACCTCACACTCACAGACTGAAGCGAATCATCTCTTTCAGTAGCCATAATCAAATAATAAGGAAAAACAGATCTCAAAAGAAAGGAAAACGAAATACCAGATTGCAAAACGGAGAGAAAACTCTATCGAACTTGTCTCGAAATCACCAAAAAAGCTGTGTTTTAGATTAAACTTTGTCTCATGAAATTTTGCTCTGATACCATGTTAAACAATTCAAAGAAAAAGAAAAGAAAAAGGGAGGCTAGGGTTTCATTAATAATGCATAATGAAAAAGTGATTACAAAACCTAAATATAGAGAGACTATATATAGTCTAAAATAAGGGAAACTAAAAAGATTATTCTATCCTTAATAAACAATAAAATAAAATAATACTATATTTCTTAATGTGCTAAATATGATGGGGTACCATAGTCTCGGAATCAAGACGATTGGATAGTATGTACAATTTAACGTGCTAAATATGATGTATACATGTTTTAACATTGAAGGTGTTACAATTAAAAGAATAGAGGTTCGTCCTTATTGATTTTACCATAATTTGAAGAAAAAAAAAACCGAGTTACTTGAGAAGTGACTTGGATCAGGTTAACCTTTGCAGGTTCAGAAATGACTAAACATTGGGCAAAATAGCCTCAACAAGAGCATGGACCAATATGTCGCAGTGGAGTTTCACGTGCATAATTAAATGTGTTAACTAATATACAATGTACATACAATTCAATATAGAGAGTTTACTACCCCTTTAAGGGTGGCCTAATTGATGAAGCATGTGAACGCGAAGATCGAATGTCACGGGTTCGAATTTCTTGTCAACACTTCCTCGATCGAGCTTACCTAGTGTGATTTACCTCTCTTGAGTGATTTGCGGACTATTGCACATGGAGCGGAGTTTACCTAGTGTGCACTCACAGTGGCCGAGTCTCAGCCCATTCGGGGTGGTCAGAGCTCCGCTGGTGGGTAGCGACTGCAAGTTCCTACGTAAAAAAATAAAATAAAATAAAATAATTATATATATATATATATATATATATATATATATATATATATATATATATATAGTTTACTAAGATATTTTTTTCATGCTATTATAACTGAAGTGGTATTCTTATTGTCAATTTAGCATCGTTTGCGAAAAACATGAATGAAAAGTCTAAACAATTGAAATTTCATTTTATAAATTGTGACAGTTGATTATTAGCAATGCATATGTAGATAATTATTCTTATTGGCATGTACATGTGATCAAATTGAACCATGCAGATAATTATTCTTCAATGTCTACTGATGCTTTTGTGAAAGACAAACTTAGAATTCTTAATTTCAATAGACTAACTACAAATTTTGCTTCTTTAACTCATTTAGTGGTCGGGGACTGACTATCCTATATTTTATGACCAACCATCAAGGGCTCCGTTAGACCTATTTAATGAGAAGTTCAATGGCCGACTTTATACAGTCACTATTAGAACTAGAAATCGAAAAATCCACGATGTAAAAAATATTTTTCTCTTTTCAAATTTACAACCAAATCGAACATCAGCATCAAAGATTTAATCAATATTAGGCTTAGAACATTGTACCCTTCTTTACAAATGTAAAACCTCAAACCCTAACCCTCAAAGAATGAATCGCAACTATTTCAATGGACCAAAAATACCACTACACAGATATCAACCTTTTCATTCTCTCAAAGAATCACTTAAACTTAATATTCACACGGAATCGCCCCTCAAAAAATCAGACTTTTGGATAACACAATGAAGATGAAAGTAACAAGAAAGACACAGAGACTTTAGAGGGTTCTACACAAGACCAGAATAAATAAAAAATGCAAATTCGGGCAACCATTCAAGTTCCTTTTATACACATTATCATCATCGTTAATTTCAGTAAGTGATCAATGGTCTAGAGCAACACACATGTCACCTTATATTGGGCTCAGGTTATGGGCTTCTTCATTTGAGTTATCGGGCAATGGTTAGTCAACATATTGGAACATGTCCAAAATTTCATCATTGCCCATCAGTTTTTGGACCGGACCTTTTTGACATATCAACCCAAACAATCTCCACCTTGATGCCAATAATCAACAAACTAGTGCAGAAACAGTACACAACATGCTTATGCTCTTAAGCCCTAAAGATCACGGCACTAAGTGGTTAAAGTTACCTGCAGCATCACAAAGATTAACTAATATCAATTTCAACATTTGCAAGCAAGATTTAAACTTGTTAAGAGGAAGTACCTTAATTCCCAAGTCAGCTGGATTAATATTGAGTTGGAATTTAATCTAGATTCTTTTTGAATTATATCCTTAATAAAGTGCATCCTAACATCTATATGTTTGGTAACACAAGACTTTTGCATAAATGTATTGTATTTTGGATGTCTGAATAAACAATTACAGGATTAAAGAGTTCATTCAATTCACACAACAAAGCTTTAAGCTATAAAGATTCTTTTATAGCTTCAGTGGCAGCCACTTATTCAGCTTTTGTGGTGAACAATGCAACAATAGATTGCAGCTATGATTTCCACCTTATACAAGTACCACATAATGTAAACATATAAGAAGTGTTAGATTTTTTTATTGTCCCTATCGTCGGCATAATCAGAATCCACAAAACCTATTAAAATAACACCATTTTTATAGGGGTTAAAACATAAGCCCTAGTTAAATTACCCTTTCAAGTATCTTAGTAACTATTTTGAGGCATTTCAGTGTTCAGGGCCAAGATTGGCCATAAACTTGCTCAAAGTAATAATTGCATAAGTAACATTAGGTTTGGTACAGACCATAGTGTACATTGTAGATCCTACATCATAGCTTAATGCAACCTTGTGCATGTATTTTACATCAGATTCATCGGCATGACACTGATCTTTACTAAGTTTAAAGTAACTAGCAAGAGGCAAAGTGACATATTTAGATTCATGCATCGCAAACTTAGATAACACTTTCTCTACATAATCGGATTGAGACATAAATAAAATTTGTTGGGATCTATTTCTTTTAATAGACATTCCTAAGATTCTTCTAGTATGATTTAAGTCTTTCATTTCAAATTCAGAAATTAAAGATCTTTTAATGTCGTTAATGTCAATTATGTTTTGTCCAATTAGCAACATGTCATCAACATAAAAAGCAAGTAAACAATCACAGATCCAAATTTATTCTGTTTAAGGTAAAAAAAAATGATCAAAAGAAATTCTCATAAAACCAACAAATAACACAAAGTTATCAAACTTTTTGTACCATTGTTTATGTGATTGTTTAAGTCCATGCAAGGATTTTTTTTAACAAACAAACATGCTCAGGTTTCTTAGTATCAGTAAACCCATGTGGCTGACTCGTATAGATGGTTTCTTAGAGATCATCATGCAAGAAAGCAGTTTTTACATTCATTTGTTCAAATTCAAGATCATTTTGAGAAACTAAAGCAAGCATAACTCTTATGGTAGTATATTTAACGATAGGTGAGAATTTTTCATTGTAATCAATACAAGACTTTTGAGTGTACCCTTTTGCCACTAATCTGGCCTTAAACCTAACAGACTGCTTTACAGAATTTCTTTCTTTTATACTATAAATCCACTTACAATCAATTAAAGACTTATTGTAAGGTTTAGGGACCAAAGTCCAAGTATTATTCTTCAAAAGGGAATTCATTTTTTCTTCCATAGCGAGTTGTGAGTCTCTAGATAACTAATAGCTTACAACCTCTTCATAATATTTAGGTTCTTTACAGGCCAAGTTTTGATAAGATAAAATAGTTAAGGACAGATAATCCCTCATCCTAGCAGGCTCTCTAATTTCTCTCCTAGTTCTGTCCCTAGTTAACTAATAATTATTTATGGGATTATCATACTCTCCACCATCTTCGTGAACAATGCCTTCACCTTCTTCATATAAATCAAAAACATTCTCAATTTCACTTTCAGCCTGAACATCATTCATGTGCTCAGATGGTGACCTATAGTCTGGTCACATTTTCTCTATCACTAACAGGATCATCAGCTTGATGTTTCTCACTCATACATGGCATATCACTTTCATTAAAGGTCACATTTCTACTTGTGAGCATCTTAAAACCTCTAATGATTTTAGCCCATAATCTATGACCTTTCACACCTTTAGGATATCCCATGAAAATACATTTCTGGGATCTTGGTTCTAGCTTGTCAATGCTCTAATGAGAGTAGGTATCATAATCAAAGGTCCTAAGGTGGCTATATTCTGGTAACTTTCTAGACAAAACCTCAGAAGTTTTGCCATCTAAGGTACTGGTAGTGTTCTATTAATCACATATACTGTTGTTATTGCAACTTCTCCCCCACCCACAGCACTTTAGGAACCCCAGAACTGACCGTCATATTCCTAACCTTGTCTAAAATGGTAATGTTTATCCTCTCATCAACTCCAATTTGCTGAGTTGTATAGGGCACAGTTTTATGCCTAAGAATACCATCAGTTTTACAAAGTTGATCAAAATCAGAATTGTAGAATTCCAGGCCATTGTTAGTTCTCAATAATTTTATCGTTTTACCAGTTTGATTTTCAATCAAAATTTTTCTATCTTTAAATTCTCCAAAAGTATTAGATTTCTGTTTTAACAGGAATACTCAAACTCTTCTTGAAAAATCATCAATCAATTATAGAAAATACTTATTTCCTTGAGTGATTGTGGATGAGGGATCCCATAAGTAAAAATGTATATTTTCTAACAGAGCAGCAGTTTCATGTTTTCCTACATTGAAATGGAATCTATGATGTTTCCCTAAAGTGAAATATTCACATAAAGGGATTTTAGAGATAACATCTTTTCCAAACACGTCATTTTTTAGAATATGCGGCCATTTTCACTAACATATGCTAACTTGTTGTGTCACTTTAAAGTAGCACCAATTTCAGCCCTTGAGAATTCAACAATATAACTTGAAGTTACCTCAGTTCTGTTGACATATATACAATTTCTCTTGGTACCTTTGAAAATAAAAAAGAGATCCTTTGATCACCTTTAACATGCCATTTCTAAGCTTAACTTGTAAGCCCATGTCATCTAAATTACCCATTGAAATCAAATTTCTATTTGAATTAGTAACAAATCTCACTCATTCTAGAGTAAAGATATGTCCATTTTCAAACTTCATAGTTACACTGTCAATTCCTACAACTTTGCACGTAGCATTATTACCCATTACAACATCACCACCATTCATATCATTATAGTTCTCTAACCAAGGTTTCCTAGAGATCATGTAAAAAGTGCAACCAGAATCCAAAATACACTATTGAATCTGATTATTTTTCTCTGAAAAAATTTTAGTATTCAAATCAGGAATGGACTTTGTAACAACATAGACATCAATAGTTTTATAATTTAAAGGTTCAACCACATTTCCCTCACCCACCTTTATCTCTCTGTTCATTCTTTTTCTTATAGTAATCTTTGATAAAATATCTAATTTTCTCATAGCCATAGCATTTTCTATTTTCAGTCCTAGACTTTGGTCTATACTTTCCTTTCCCTTTTTTCTTGTTTTTATTATTATTCCCTTGATGACTCTAATTATCTTGATTATTACTCTACCTGTTGGGAGGCCTCCCTCTCATAAACAGACTCTTAGATTCCTTTTCATGCCTTTCAGATTTAAGTTCTAATTCTTTGTTTCTCAAAGAATTTGTAACAACCTCAGGGGTCAACATACCTGTGCTATATTTAATGGTAGTTTTGACATCCTTATATGTCTTAGGTATAGAGTTAAGGATTATCAAAACCTTGTACGTAGATACCTTGTCCCTAGCATTAGTAATATCTTATACCAATTTATTAAAGGTATCAAGATTATCATCTAGGTCTCTGGATAGATCTATATTAAAATTAAAGAATCTTTCTAGAAGAAACAATTTACTAGGTAAAGACTTAACCAAATAAAGTTCTTCAAGTTTATCCCACAAAGCCTTAGCATTATCAAGTTTTACAATTTTCCTTAACACTTGATCATACAAATGAAGAATAGTGGGGCTATAGGCAAGTTCATCAGATTCGGTTATTTGATTAGCAATCATAGTTGCAAGAAATCCAATCGTTATTGCTTTTGAAACTTTCTATTAAACAAGGACTCCTCTCATTTTTTGCTGTCAAATAGGAAAATTTCATTTTCCATTAAAAACTCTAAGTTCAAATGTAGTGATTGTCATTTAGAGTTTTTAACCAACACGAGAAAATTGTTTTAAGTTCGGAGTTCAACAAAAAACAACAGATACCAAATAATGTTTGACAACACACAGAGTCGCACAAGATATTAAGTATCAATTAATTTCAAAGAAAAAAGGACATACAAAGTACAATAATAACAAATTGATGACAATTTAATGTACATCAAGTTCTGAATACTCAAATTTACCAAGATTCGTTGAAGACCGAGTCCTCAGGTCAAGGCTCAATTTGAACATAAGAACATGAAGCACATGAAGGTAATATGAATGTATTTCACAGGCCAATTAATCACATGCAGTTCAACTACTTACAACATATGTATACTAGCATAAGCAAAGAAGATCAATTTGTATAATAGATACACAATGATCAACAAAGTATATTACATATAGGACTATAAAATTTAGATTTAGGGAAGAAAATGTCGCAAACCAGAGTGGTGGTCCTTAGTTTTGACCACCAAAAGCTAGAAATCTTAAGTTAGACCCAAATAATTTTCAGGCCGATCTAAGAAAACCACGAATAGTGAGGTTTAATCCAAGATGCAAACACTAAATCACCAAAACCAACATTAGTTCAATTTCTACCAAAGAATTTCAACGAGGATGTTAGATCTATAATCAAATGAATCTAGGGTTCCAAACCAAGAATGAGATCTCAACAGACCTGGTTGTGAGAATTATTTTTTCACAATCAGACCGCAGACAAATGAACACCAACAGCCATTGACGGCTCTGATATCACTATTAGAACTAGAAATTGAAAAATCTACAAATATTTTCTCTTTTCAGATTTACAACCAAAATCGAACATCAGCATTGAAGATTTAATTAATATTGGGCTCACAACATTGTACCCTTATATACAAATATAAAACTTCAAACCCTAACCCTCAAAGAATGAATTGCAGCTACTTTAATGGACCAAAAATACCACCACACAGATATCAGCCCTTTCCTTCTCTCAAAGAATCACTTAGAATTAATATTTACACAAAATTGCCCCCCAAAAATAAGACGTTTTTGGATAAAACGATGAAAATGAAAGGAACAAGAAAGACACAGAGACTCTAGCAACTACTCAAGTTCCTTTTATACAGCATCACTGTTGATATCAGTAAGTGATCAATGGTCCAAACAGCACACGTGTTACCTTATATTGGGCTCGGGGTTATGGGCTTCTTCATTTGAGTTATCGGACAATGGTTAACCAAAATATTGGGATAGGCCCAAAATTTTATCATTGCCCATCAGTTTTTGGAATTGACCTTTTTGGCATCACAACCCAAACAGACCCATTAGACTTTCTAGATGAGGAGCTCGATCATTTTACCTATCTAACGAATGACCAATGGACTAGTCAAAAGCTGACTGGCCGACTATCTATTAGACCCACAATATAAGGAGCTCCCTTTTATTCGATTTGTACTTGGGATTTGATCAACCGTAGATCAACCACTCACTCAAACTGGCTTACACGTTCATTTATACTCTAGAATTGTTGAGATAAACAAACAACAACCTCAATAGGTGGAGCCTTCGAGGGTCCATTTGCATATTGAATGTACACTAGCTAGACAGTTTAGAGTTTCCAACATTCGTCTAGCTAGTATGTTTTAGTCATTTTCAAGGGTTCATCGGAAAAAAAAATGATGATTTCGTTCTTAAGCCAGCGACTTATGGAATGAGCAATCAAAGATCCTAGATTTGGATAACACTTTTTGTCAATTTTATAGTAGGGTGTGACTGAACTTGTGCTTTAGTCAATGCAAGACAATGAATCACATGTTAACAAAGCACTGTACTTGAGACATGTGATTGTAGGAATAACAGCAGGGGTAGATTTTCAAACCAAAAAGTTTGACGGCAATAGTACTATTATTGGCATGTATAAGCTCAACATCACTCGAAAATTGACAAATTTTGGCTCTCTAATCATGCCTTCTACTCTCATCTTCACCTCGGTATTTAAGCTATAGGAAAAAATAAAATTTCATAAAAACTCAAACTTGTTGATTCGTTCATGAATAGTGAGAAAGAAAGAAAATTTTTGAGAAATTTATCAAGACTCTTTAATAAAATTGAAATTCAATTATTTGTCATTTGTCATAAAATTTACAACTCATACGTAAAGCAATAATTAAAATATGGTTACTGACTAAACTTCTAGTTAACGACTAACTCTAGATAATGATGAGAATTAAGATAACAACCGACTCTAAACAGAATTAAAATCTTAAACTAGTTAAAATAAATAAAATATCCAGAAAAATAAAAAATGTGTTTTTGAAGCCCTAACAATGGAATTTGGCCTAAAAAGGTCGAGCTGCAAGGCAAAGCGCTAAGTTTTATAATTGGGCTGTTTCCACTCAAAATGGATCCGAAATTCTTCGAAAATGGACACTCAAAAAAATTACGTCTTTCAGCATCGATCCCATTTCTCCATGAAATCTTCTTCTTTCTGTTATCAGTATTTCACTATATAAGATATCCTCTATCGACAAGAGATTTTACTCGTGATGCGTAGTGTCTAGAGCTAGGGTTGAAATTTTGGCTATACGTCTAAATTTTCGTCCATCCTATAATACATTTTTAGTTATGCTTGTGTACTTCAAAAGGTTTATGGTTAGTCGAGCATGGTTACAAACCCTTAAATATAGTTGATAAGGGACAATTCGTATTATTCGTACCAAACTTCCATGCATGCTCTTTCCAACCTTTCCCCTCTTGAGTATGTTGCATCTCCGTGCAGTAATTCATTTCCTTTTTTGACTGAACAGTGACGCATGCAAGTATATGATTTTAATCTTACAACTAAACCTCTTATCAAATTAATGGAAAATCTAGTTCCAACTTGTTTCCATTCACATTGCGGAAAACTAGTTAAAGGCAACGTTTTTGAAACGTTGCGAAAGAAAAGTTTCGACTACGTTTAATAAACGTTACAAATGATTTTCCGCAACATTTTTTTAAACGTTGCAAAAACTAAATGGTAGCGTTTGGATTTGGCCTTTTGCAACGGTGTATAAACGTTGTCGTATCGTTTTATTCTACGAAAACACTGAGACCCACAACATGCGCACAAACGTTATAAAAAGTCTAAAAAACTTTGCGAAAGACAATTTTTATTGTAGTGACAGAAACATATTTCCCCACTCAAAAATCATCAATAGTTGTATTCAAATCCATTTAGGTCACTGTGTGGTTGTATGGGCAAGAAGTTCCATAGACTTAGGATAATATGAGATTAAGTCACTCATTAAGCAAGTTGATATTGTGTTTTGTACTGAACTTTTCATGCCGACCTATAATCAAAATTGAACAATTTTCTTCGTTGAACCACCCTAAAGAGATGGCTAGTTAGGCTTCATTGAGTGAATTCTTTGTAGATTTATAGCTCGTGTTTGGTTTGCTACTAGACAGCATTTAAAAGAACATCTTACAATATTTTAACCTCTTTTTTCTTTGACCTCAGCTTCTGACTATAGGTAGCGTAGACGATCGCCTAAAGCTCCACTTTAACGAGGGCCCCAAATAATGTAAGTTAATTGTTTGGCCAAATAAAAACAAGAATTATAATTACGAAATTCTTTAAATTAGAATTATCATATGCAAATATAACAAACTAATAAAATTTTAAAATATAAACATCTCTAAAAAAATCATATAAATGACTTAGAACTTACCACATACATTTATATATCCATAAATATATCATATCCATTACTCTCTCTCTCTCTCTCTCTCTCTCTCTCTCTCTCTCTATACACACACACACACACTAGGTGCAAGCAACGTGCAATGCACGTTTGCTTAGTTTGTATTTAATAGTTTTGTTTAAGAATTAATTTGTTATTATTAAAGATGTAATTTTTTGGTTAATTAAATAATTAATGATGTAATGTTTATGTAATTGATAAATAATTAAATAAAGTACTTCTCTCTGTCATCTCCAACCCAAAATCACAAACAGAAAACTCAAGGTATGTTAAGGGGTAAGAAGATGAGTTTACCTAGGCTCCGTTTGATTCTCATTAATGTAGAATGAGAATGAAAAATATAGCCGTTATTGAACCCCACACAAGAGATAGAAATTCAAAATTGATGTGATGGATAACGGTCATATTTTTCATTTTTATGGGTTTTTAATGAGAAACAAACGAAGGCTTAAACTTTTTGCATGGTTTAAATCTTTACTCTTTTTTAAGTAATAATGCAATTCATTTTATCGTTAAAGTATGATATGTATTATGATAATATATGTATATCATGTGTTAGACTTAGTATTGGTATGTGACGGGTAAATTTTCGAGGACGAAAATATTTTAAGGGGTGAGAATGTAATACCCCGAAAATTTTCATAAAATATAATTCAATTTTTATATACTATATTTTAATATTTTGAAAGTTAGGGACTAAATGATACATTTATCAAATTATATTTTATTTGTGTCAAATATTTAGATATTGATGGAGTTATCGTAAATATATGAATATTGGTCTCGTTGGATAAATCGTAATTAGATACATAAATCAGATTCGAGAAAAAATTGATTCGAATAAGTTAGCTCCAAGATATTTTAGTTTGAAGGAATTATCAAAAGCTAATTTATTTTTATTATTATTTAATTATAATTTTGAAAGTAACGGGTGATGAAAAAAGATTTTCCGTTAAAACAAGAAATTTCGTTAGTTTTTCCGTTAAATCGAGAAATTCCGTTAGTTTTTCCGTTAAACCAACAAATTCCGTTTAATAGCCATTTTTTATATATACTAGGTGCAAGCGTTTGCTTAGTTTATATTTAATAGTTTTGTTTAAGAATTAATTTGTTATTAATAAAGATGAAATTTTTTGGTTAATTAAATAATTAATGATATAATGTTTATGTAATTGATAAATAATTAAATAAAGTGCTTCTCTCTGTCATCTCCAACCCAAAATCACAAACAGAAAACTCAAGGTGTGTTAAGGGGTAAGAAGATGAATTTACTTAGATTCCGTTTGATTCTCATTAATGTAGAATGAGGATGAAAAATATAGCCATTATTGGACCCCACATAAGAGATAGAAATTCAAAATTGATAGATTGATGTGATGGATAACGGTCATATTTTTCATTTTTATGGGTTTTTAATGAGAAACAAACGGAAGCTTAAACTTTTTGCATGACTTAAGTCTTTACTCTTTTTTAAGTAATAATACAATTCATTTTATCGCTAAAGTATATTGTATTATCGATAATATATGTATATTCATGTGTTTGACTTAGTATGGTAAGTGACGGGGTAAATTTTCGAGGACGAAAAATAGTTTAGGGGGTGAGAATGTAATACCCCGAAAATTTTCAATAAAATATAATTCATTTTTATATATTATATTTTAATATTTTGAAAGTTAGGGACTCAATGATACATTTATGAATATATATATATATATTATTTAATTAGGTCATTTGTGTCCCAACTATCATTTTTCTCTCAACAAAAAATAAAAGATCATTTTTCTCTCTACACAATTTACTGTCATTAGTTTTTCAAATAATTGCATGGTGGGTTTTACATTTATTCAAGGAAATGTTGCTAAATGCACTGATGTTCATTTCTCTCTATAGATTCTTGCATTTCATTTTATTTGTCCATTTTTTTTTAATTTTTCAGTGTCATTGTGTTGATTAATATTTTAATTAAATTAATGCTTCTCTATTTGTTATGTAATCGGTTCGAAATTTTTTCAATCCACTTATTATTCCTTTTTATTTATTTATTTATTTATTTATTTTTTTGCACTGGAGTTTAAATCTTTTATTTTGTCTTCCAATTTTCCTGATTATATATTTTTTTATTGTATTTAATTATGTTATAAGTTAAAGTCAACAATTAATTGTAACTACTCATGTCATTTTACCCACAAGTTTTCAACCACACATTCCATCAACTTTTATCAGAATTTGCTAAAAATCGGATCTTAATCTCTATTAAACAGGAGTTTAATATTCATAGGAGCCCCATATTCATAGGAACCCCGAAAATTTTCATAAAATATAATTCAATTTTTATATACTATATTTTAATATTTTGAAAGTTAAGGACTAAATGATACATTTATCAAATTATATTTTATTTGTGTCAAATATTTAGATATTGATGGAGTTATCGTAAATATATGAATATTGGTCTCGTTGGATAAATCGTAATTAGATACATAAATCAGATTCGAGAAAAATTCGATTCGAATAAGTTAGCTCCAAAATATTTTAGTTTGAAAGAATTATCAAAAACTAATTTATTTTTATTATTATTTAATTATAATTTTGAAAGTAAGGGGTGGTAAAAAAAGATTTTTCGTTAAAACAAAAAATTCCGTTAGTTTTTCCGTTAAATCGAGAAATTCCGTTAGTTTTTCCGTTAAACCAACAAATTCCGTTTAATAGCCATTTTTTATATATACTAGGTGCAAGCGTTTGCTTAGTTTATATTTAATAGTTTTGTTTAAGAATTAATTTGTTATTAATAAAAATGTAAATTTTTTGGTTAATTAAATAATTAATGATGTAATGTTTATGTAACTGATTAATAATTAAATAAAGTGTTTCTCTCTGTCATCTCCAACACAAAATCACAAAAAGAAAACTCAAGGTATGTTAAGGGATAAGAAGATGAGTTTACCTAAACTCCGTTTGATTCTCATTAATGTAGAATGAGGATGAAAAATATAGTCATTATTGGACCCTACACAAGAGATAGAAATTCAAAATTGATAGATTGATGTGATAGATAACGATCATATTTTTCATTTTTATGGATTTTTAATGAGAAACAAACGGAGGTTTAAACTTTTTGCATGACTTAAGTCTTTACTCTTTTTAAGTAATAATGCAATTCATTTTATCTTTAAAGTATGATATGTATTACGATAATATATGTATATCATGTGTTAGATTTAGTATTGGTAAGTGACGGGTAAATTTTCGAGGACGAAAATATTTTAAGGGGGTGAGAATGTAATACCCCGAAAATTTTCATAAAATATAATTCAATTTTTATATATTATATTTTAATATTTTGAAAGTTAGGGACTCAATGATACATTTATGAAATATATATATATATAATTAATTAGGTCATTTGTCTTCCCAACTATCATTTTTCTCTCAACAAAAAATAAAAGATCATTTTTCTCTCTACACAATTTACTGTCATTAGTTTTTCAAATAATTGCATGGTGGGTTTTACATTTATTCAAGGAAATGTTGCTAAATGCACTGATGTTCATTTCTCTCTATAGATTCTTGCATTTCATTTTATTTGTCCATTTTTTTTTAATTTTTCAGTGTCATTGTGTTGATTAATATTTTAATTAAATTAATGCTTCTCTATTTGTTATGTAATCGGTTCGAAATTTTTTCAATCCACTTATTATTCCTTTTTATTTATTTATTTATTTATTTATTTTTTTGCACTGGAGTTTAAATCTTTTATTTTGTCTTCCAATTTTCCTGATTATATATTTTTTTATTGTATTTAATTATGTTATAAGTTAAAGTCAACAATTAATTGTAACTACTCATGTCATTTTACCCACAAGTTTTCAACCACACATTCCATCAACTTTTATCAGAATTTGCTAAAAATCGGATCTTAATCTCTATTAAACAGGAGTTTAATATTCATAGGAGCCCCATATTCATAGGAACCCCGAAAATTTTCATAAAATATAATTCAATTTTTATATACTATATTTTAGTATTTTGAAAGTTAGGGATTAAATGATACATTTATCAAATTATATTTTATTTGTGTCAAATATTGAGATATTGATGGAGTTATCGTAAATATATGAATATTGGTCTCGTTGGATAAATCGTAATTAGATACATAAATCAGATTCGAGAAAAAGTCGATTCGGATAAGTTAGCTCCAAAATATTTTAGTTTGAAAGAATTATCAAAAACTAATTTATTTTTATTATTATTTAATTATAATTTTGAAAGTAAGGGGTGGTGAAAAAAGATTTTCCGTTAAAACAAAAAATTCCGTTAGTTTTTCCGTTAAATCAAGAAATTCCGTTAGTTTTTCCGTTAAACCAACAAATTCCGTTTAATAGCCATTTTTTATATATACTAGGTGCAAGCAACGTGCAATGCACGTTTGCTTAGTTTATATTTAATAGTTTTGTTTAAGAATTAATTTGTTATTAATAAAGATGTAATTTTTTTGGTTAATTAAATAATTAATGATGTAATGTTTATGTCATCTCCAACCCAAAATCACATACAGAAAACTCAATGTATGTTAAGGTGTAAGAAGATGAGTTTACTTAGATTCCGTTTGATTCTCATTAATGTAGAATGAGGATGAAAAATATAGCCGTTATTGGACCCCACACAAGAGATAGAAATTCAAAATTGATAGACTGATATGATGGATAACGGTCATATTTTTCATTTTTATGGATTTTTAATAAGAAACAAACAGAGACTTAAATTTTTTTGCATGACTTAAGTCTTTACTCTTTTTAAAGTAATAATGCAATTCATTTTATCGCTAAAGTATGATATGTATTACGATAATATATGTATATCATGTGTTAGACTTAGTATTGGTAAGTGACGGGTAAATTTTCGAGGACGAAAATATTTTAAAGGGGGTGAGAATGTAATACCCCGAAAATTTTCATAAAATATAATTCAATTTTTATATATTATATTTTAATATTTTGAAAGTTAGGGACTAAATGATACATTTATCAAATTATATTTTATTTGTGTCAAATATTTAGATATTGATGGAGTTATCGTAAATATATGAATATTGGTCTCGTTGGATAAATCGTAATTAGATATATAAATCAGATTCGAGAAAAAGTCGATTCGGATAAGTTAGCTCCAAGATATTTTAGTTTGAAGGAATTATCAAAAGCTCATTTTTTATTATTATTATTATTATTATTATTATTATTATTATAATTTTGAAAGTAGGGGTGGTGAAAAAAGATTTTCCGTTAAAAACAAGAAATTCCGTTAGTTTTTCCGTTAAATCAAGAAATTCCGTTAATTTTTCCGTTAAACCAACAAATTCCGTTAAATAGACACTTTTTATATATAGAAAGAAATATCATATTCCTACATCAGACGATGTATGAATAATCTTGACTGCTTTCAAACAAGAATTAGTTTCCCTTCTCTCCTATTTTCGTGGGAGACTAAGGATCTGTAACAAATAATTATAGTATTTCTGCATCAATAGTCACGACACATGAATATTGTATTCTTTGATCAATGGTTAAGAATCAGATTTTTAGCCAAATCAAACATGGACTAATTATCTCTCTTTTTCCTGCAAGATTGATTATATATAACAATTAATACTGTCTTTTTTCTTAAAAAACAAATTTATAACTAATTTCCTTTTTCTCTTATTTTAGTGCGAGGATCTATAATAAATAAATATTATATTCTTCCATCAACAATAATGACACAAGAATATTGTATTCCTACATTAATAGATAAAAATCTGATGCATATCATGATCAAACAAGGATTGATTTCCTTTTTTTATCTTTTTTCGTGTGAGATTGGGGATTTTAACAAATAAATATTGTTTTCCTACGTCAAACAATGTATGAATAACCTTGACTGCATTCAAACAAGGGCTGATTTTCTTTTTTCTCTTGTTTTCGTGCGAGATTGAGGATCTATAACAAATAAATATCGTATTATTGCATCGATCGTTACGATATTAACAATTAAAAATCTGAATGTTATCCAAATCAAACGTGGACTAATTTCCTTTTTCTCCCTTTTTTTTCATGCGCGGTTGAGAAGATATAACCAATAAATATTGTCTTTCTACATCAACAGTTAACGGCATTTAAATAACTTTGACTACATTCAATACCATCCATTTTCTACAAAATACTATGTTACTTTATCTTAATCCTAAGTCAAAAAACCTACACGTCACGTCGGCCACATACGTTACTGGGGCAGCTGTCCCCTGTGACGGGGAAGAGGAGTAAAAGTAAGGTACAGCGTGTTGCACTGTTGCTGCTTCATCCTAAGTATTTGCCCTTATCCAAAAATTGGTACCGATAACCAATCTCAATCCTATCCTTCATGATCCCCACTGACACACCTCCCTTTCTTACAAAATACCCACTAATTTTCAATTCATCGCAGTTTGATCGAGAAATAGAGCCAGAAGAATACTGAAAACCTTCCACATGCCAACTTTGAAAAAAAAAAAAGAAGGAAAAGAAGGAGAAAAAAGAAAAGAAAAGAAAATAAAAAGAAAAAAAGAAAAAAAGGAAAAAGGGAAAGGGAAAGAGAAAAAGAAGAAGGAAAGAAGAGAAGGGAAGAGAAAAAAAAAAAAAAGAGGAAGAAGAAGAAGGGAAAGAGAAAGAAAAGAAAAAACAAGAAGACAAAAAAAGAAAAAGGAAAAAAAGAAGAAGACGAAAAAGAAGGAAAGAGAGGACAAGAAGGAAGGAGAGAGAAGGGAAGAGGGAAAAAAAGAAAGAGAAAAAAAAAAAGAAAAGAAGGAAAAAGAAGAAGAAGGAAAAGAGAAAAGAAGGAAAGAGAAAAAAGGAAGAAGAGAAAAGAAAGAAAGAAAAAGAAGAAGAAGAGAAAAAGAAGAGGAAAGAGAAAGAAAGAAAGAAAAGGAAAGGAGGAAAGGAAAAGAAGGGAAGGAGAGAAAAGAAAAAAGAAGAAAGGAAGAGAAGGAGAAAGAAAGAAGAGAGGGGAAAAAGGAACGAGGAAAAAGAAGAGGAAAGAAAAGAGAAAGAAAAGGGGGAAGAGAAGAAGGAGAAAAAAGAGGGGGAGAAGGGAAAAGGAGAGGAGAGAGAAGGAAGAAGAAGAAAAAAAAAAAGGGGGTAAGAAAGAAAAAAGAAAAAGAAGATAGAAAAAAGAAGAAGAAAAAAGAAAAAGGAAGAAGAAGAGGGAAAGGAAAAGAAAAAAAAAAAAGGAGAGAAGAAGGGAAGAAGCAAAAGGGAAAAAAAAAAAGGGAAAGGAGAAGAAGAAAGAAAAGAAGAAGAAAAAAAAGGAAAAGAAAAGGAGAAGAAAGGGAAAAAAAAGAAGAAGAAAAGGAAGAAGAAGGAAGGAGAAAGAAAGAAAAGAAAAATAGAAAGAAAAAAAAGAAAGGAAGAGAAGAAAAGAAGAGAAGAAGAAGATAAAGGAAAGAAAGAAAGAAGGAGGAAAAAAAGAAGAGTAAAGAAGAAAGGAAAGAAGGAGAGAAAGGAAAAAAGAGAAAACAAGGAGGAGAAAAGGAAAGAAAAAAAGAAAGGAAGAAAGGAAAAGAAGGAAGAAGAAAGAAGAAAAAAAAAGGGGGGAAAGAAAAAAAAGAAAAAAAAGAGAGAAAAGAGAGAAGAAAAGAGGAAAAGAAAAAGAAGGAAAACGAAAAAAAAAAAGGAGGAATAAGGAAAGGAAAAAAAAGAAAAGTGGAAAAAAGAGAAGAAAGGAAAGAGAAAAAAAAGGAAAGAGAAAGAAAAAGAGAGAAAGGGGAAAGAAAGAGAGAAAAAGAAAAGGAAGGAAAGAGAAAGGAGAAGTAAGAGGAGAAAGGAGAAAGAGAAGAGGAAAAGAAAGGGAGAAGAAGGCAGAAAAAGAAAAAGGAAAGGAAAAGAAAAGAAAAAAAAAGAGAGAAAAGGAAAAGGAAGGGAAAGAAAAAGGGGAAGAAAGAAAAAGGGAAGGAAAGAAAAAAAAAAGAAAAGAGAAAAAGAACAAAGAAAAGAAGAAAAAAGAAAGAAAAGGAAAGAGAAAGGAGAAGAAGAAAAGAAGAAAGAAAAAAGAAGAAGAAAAAAAAGGAAAAAGAAAAAAAAAAGAGGGAGGAAGAAAGAAGAGGAGGGAGGTATATATATATATATATATATATATATATATATATATATATATATATAGTTTACTAAGATATTTTTTTCATGCTATTATAACTGAAGTGGTATTCTTATTGTCAATTTAGCATCGTTTGCGAAAAACATGAATGAAAAGTCTAAACAATTGAAATTTCATTTTATAAATTGTGACAGTTGATTATTAGCAATGCATATGTAGATAATTATTCTTATTGGCATGTACATGTGATCAAATTGAACCATGCAGATAATTATTCTTCAATGTCTACTGATGCTTTTGTGAAAGACAAACTTAGAATTCTTAATTTCAATAGACTAACTACAAATTTTGCTTCTTTAACTCATTTAGTGGTCGGGGACTGACTATCCTATATTTTATGACCAACCATCAAGGGCTCCGTTAGACCTATTTAATGAGAAGTTCAATGGCCGACTTTATACAGTCACTATTAGAACTAGAAATCGAAAAATCCACGATGTAAAAAATATTTTTCTCTTTTCAAATTTACAACCAAATCGAACATCAGCATCAAAGATTTAATCAATATTAGGCTTAGAACATTGTACCCTTCTTTACAAATGTAAAACCTCAAACCCTAACCCTCAAAGAATGAATCGCAACTATTTCAATGGACCAAAAATACCACTACACAGATATCAACCTTTTCATTCTCTCAAAGAATCACTTAAACTTAATATTCACACGGAATCGCCCCTCAAAAAATCAGACTTTTGGATAACACAATGAAGATGAAAGTAACAAGAAAGACACAGAGACTTTAGAGGGTTCTACACAAGACCAGAATAAATAAAAAATGCAAATTCGGGCAACCATTCAAGTTCCTTTTATACACATTATCATCATCGTTAATTTCAGTAAGTGATCAATGGTCTAGAGCAACACACATGTCACCTTATATTGGGCTCAGGTTATGGGCTTCTTCATTTGAGTTATCGGGCAATGGTTAGTCAACATATTGGAACATGTCCAAAATTTCATCATTGCCCATCAGTTTTTGGACCGGACCTTTTTGACATATCAACCCAAACAATCTCCACCTTGATGCCAATAATCAACAAACTAGTGCAGAAACAGTACACAACATGCTTATGCTCTTAAGCCCTAAAGATCACGGCACTAAGTGGTTAAAGTTACCTGCAGCATCACAAAGATTAACTAATATCAATTTCAACATTTGCAAGCAAGATTTAAACTTGTTAAGAGGAAGTACCTTAATTCCCAAGTCAGCTGGATTAATATTGAGTTGGAATTTAATCTAGATTCTTTTTGAATTATATCCTTAATAAAGTGCATCCTAACATCTATATGTTTGGTAACACAAGACTTTTGCATAAATGTATTGTATTTTGGATGTCTGAATAAACAATTACAGGATTAAAGAGTTCATTCAATTCACACAACAAAGCTTTAAGCTATAAAGATTCTTTTATAGCTTCAGTGGCAGCCACTTATTCAGCTTTTGTGGTGAACAATGCAACAATAGATTGCAGCTATGATTTCCACCTTATACAAGTACCACATAATGTAAACATATAAGAAGTGTTAGATTTTTTTATTGTCCCTATCGTCGGCATAATCAGAATCCACAAAACCTATTAAAATAACACCATTTTTATAGGGGTTAAAACATAAGCCCTAGTTAAATTACCCTTTCAAGTATCTTAGTAACTATTTTGAGGCATTTCAGTGTTCAGGGCCAAGATTGGCCATAAACTTGCTCAAAGTAATAATTGCATAAGTAACATTAGGTTTGGTACAGACCATAGTGTACATTGTAGATCCTACATCATAGCTTAATGCAACCTTGTGCATGTATTTTACATCAGATTCATCGGCATGACACTGATCTTTACTAAGTTTAAAGTAACTAGCAAGAGGCAAAGTGACATATTTAGATTCATGCATCGCAAACTTAGATAACACTTTCTCTACATAATCGGATTGAGACATAAATAAAATTTGTTGGGATCTATTTCTTTTAATAGACATTCCTAAGATTCTTCTAGTATGATTTAAGTCTTTCATTTCAAATTCAGAAATTAAAGATCTTTTAATGTCGTTAATGTCAATTATGTTTTGTCCAATTAGCAACATGTCATCAACATAAAAAGCAAGTAAACAATCACAGATCCAAATTTATTCTGTTTAAGGTAAAAAAAAATGATCAAAAGAAATTCTCATAAAACCAACAAATAACACAAAGTTATCAAACTTTTTGTACCATTGTTTATGTGATTGTTTAAGTCCATGCAAGGATTTTTTTTAACAAACAAACATGCTCAGGTTTCTTAGTATCAGTAAACCCATGTGGCTGACTCGTATAGATGGTTTCTTAGAGATCATCATGCAAGAAAGCAGTTTTTACATTCATTTGTTCAAATTCAAGATCATTTTGAGAAACTAAAGCAAGCATAACTCTTATGGTAGTATATTTAACGATAGGTGAGAATTTTTCATTGTAATCAATACAAGACTTTTGAGTGTACCCTTTTGCCACTAATCTGGCCTTAAACCTAACAGACTGCTTTACAGAATTTCTTTCTTTTATACTATAAATCCACTTACAATCAATTAAAGACTTATTGTAAGGTTTAGGGACCAAAGTCCAAGTATTATTCTTCAAAAGGGAATTCATTTTTTCTTCCATAGCGAGTTGTGAGTCTCTAGATAACTAATAGCTTACAACCTCTTCATAATATTTAGGTTCTTTACAGGCCAAGTTTTGATAAGATAAAATAGTTAAGGACAGATAATCCCTCATCCTAGCAGGCTCTCTAATTTCTCTCCTAGTTCTGTCCCTAGTTAACTAATAATTATTTATGGGATTATCATACTCTCCACCATCTTCGTGAACAATGCCTTCACCTTCTTCATATAAATCAAAAACATTCTCAATTTCACTTTCAGCCTGAACATCATTCATGTGCTCAGATGGTGACCTATAGTCTGGTCACATTTTCTCTATCACTAACAGGATCATCAGCTTGATGTTTCTCACTCATACATGGCATATCACTTTCATTAAAGGTCACATTTCTACTTGTGAGCATCTTAAAACCTCTAATGATTTTAGCCCATAATCTATGACCTTTCACACCTTTAGGATATCCCATGAAAATACATTTCTGGGATCTTGGTTCTAGCTTGTCAATGCTCTAATGAGAGTAGGTATCATAATCAAAGGTCCTAAGGTGGCTATATTCTGGTAACTTTCTAGACAAAACCTCAGAAGTTTTGCCATCTAAGGTACTGGTAGTGTTCTATTAATCACATATACTGTTGTTATTGCAACTTCTCCCCCACCCACAGCACTTTAGGAACCCCAGAACTGACCGTCATATTCCTAACCTTGTCTAAAATGGTAATGTTTATCCTCTCATCAACTCCAATTTGCTGAGTTGTATAGGGCACAGTTTTATGCCTAAGAATACCATCAGTTTTACAAAGTTGATCAAAATCAGAATTGTAGAATTCCAGGCCATTGTTAGTTCTCAATAATTTTATCGTTTTACCAGTTTGATTTTCAATCAAAATTTTTCTATCTTTAAATTCTCCAAAAGTATTAGATTTCTGTTTTAACAGGAATACTCAAACTCTTCTTGAAAAATCATCAATCAATTATAGAAAATACTTATTTCCTTGAGTGATTGTGGATGAGGGATCCCATAAGTAAAAATGTATATTTTCTAACAGAGCAGCAGTTTCATGTTTTCCTACATTGAAATGGAATCTATGATGTTTCCCTAAAGTGAAATATTCACATAAAGGGATTTTAGAGATAACATCTTTTCCAAACACGTCATTTTTTAGAATATGCGGCCATTTTCACTAACATATGCTAACTTGTTGTGTCACTTTAAAGTAGCACCAATTTCAGCCCTTGAGAATTCAACAATATAACTTGAAGTTACCTCAGTTCTGTTGACATATATACAATTTCTCTTGGTACCTTTGAAAATAAAAAAGAGATCCTTTGATCACCTTTAACATGCCATTTCTAAGCTTAACTTGTAAGCCCATGTCATCTAAATTACCCATTGAAATCAAATTTCTATTTGAATTAGTAACAAATCTCACTCATTCTAGAGTAAAGATATGTCCATTTTCAAACTTCATAGTTACACTGTCAATTCCTACAACTTTGCACGTAGCATTATTACCCATTACAACATCACCACCATTCATATCATTATAGTTCTCTAACCAAGGTTTCCTAGAGATCATGTAAAAAGTGCAACCAGAATCCAAAATACACTATTGAATCTGATTATTTTTCTCTGAAAAAATTTTAGTATTCAAATCAGGAATGGACTTTGTAACAACATAGACATCAATAGTTTTATAATTTAAAGGTTCAACCACATTTCCCTCACCCACCTTTATCTCTCTGTTCATTCTTTTTCTTATAGTAATCTTTGATAAAATATCTAATTTTCTCATAGCCATAGCATTTTCTATTTTCAGTCCTAGACTTTGGTCTATACTTTCCTTTCCCTTTTTTCTTGTTTTTATTATTATTCCCTTGATGACTCTAATTATCTTGATTATTACTCTACCTGTTGGGAGGCCTCCCTCTCATAAACAGACTCTTAGATTCCTTTTCATGCCTTTCAGATTTAAGTTCTAATTCTTTGTTTCTCAAAGAATTTGTAACAACCTCAGGGGTCAACATACCTGTGCTATATTTAATGGTAGTTTTGACATCCTTATATGTCTTAGGTATAGAGTTAAGGATTATCAAAACCTTGTACGTAGATACCTTGTCCCTAGCATTAGTAATATCTTATACCAATTTATTAAAGGTATCAAGATTATCATCTAGGTCTCTGGATAGATCTATATTAAAATTAAAGAATCTTTCTAGAAGAAACAATTTACTAGGTAAAGACTTAACCAAATAAAGTTCTTCAAGTTTATCCCACAAAGCCTTAGCATTATCAAGTTTTACAATTTTCCTTAACACTTGATCATACAAATGAAGAATAGTGGGGCTATAGGCAAGTTCATCAGATTCGGTTATTTGATTAGCAATCATAGTTGCAAGAAATCCAATCGTTATTGCTTTTGAAACTTTCTATTAAACAAGGACTCCTCTCATTTTTTGCTGTCAAATAGGAAAATTTCATTTTCCATTAAAAACTCTAAGTTCAAATGTAGTGATTGTCATTTAGAGTTTTTAACCAACACGAGAAAATTGTTTTAAGTTCGGAGTTCAACAAAAAACAACAGATACCAAATAATGTTTGACAACACACAGAGTCGCACAAGATATTAAGTATCAATTAATTTCAAAGAAAAAAGGACATACAAAGTACAATAATAACAAATTGATGACAATTTAATGTACATCAAGTTCTGAATACTCAAATTTACCAAGATTCGTTGAAGACCGAGTCCTCAGGTCAAGGCTCAATTTGAACATAAGAACATGAAGCACATGAAGGTAATATGAATGTATTTCACAGGCCAATTAATCACATGCAGTTCAACTACTTACAACATATGTATACTAGCATAAGCAAAGAAGATCAATTTGTATAATAGATACACAATGATCAACAAAGTATATTACATATAGGACTATAAAATTTAGATTTAGGGAAGAAAATGTCGCAAACCAGAGTGGTGGTCCTTAGTTTTGACCACCAAAAGCTATAAATCTTAAGTTAGACCCAAATAATTTTCAGGCCGATCTAAGAAAACCACGAATAGTGAGGTTTAATCCAAGATGCAAACACTAAATCACCAAAACCAACATTAGTTCAATTTCTACCAAAGAATTTCAACGAGGATGTTAGATCTATAATCAAATGAATCTAGGGTTCCAAACCAAGAATGAGATCTCAACAGACCTGGTTGTGAGAATTATTTTTTCACAATCAGACCGCAGACAAATGAACACCAACAGCCATTGACGGCTCTGATATCACTATTAGAACTAGAAATTGAAAAATCTACAAATATTTTCTCTTTTCAGATTTACAACCAAAATCGAACATCAGCATTGAAGATTTAATTAATATTGGGCTCACAACATTGTACCCTTATATACAAATATAAAACTTCAAACCCTAACCCTCAAAGAATGAATTGCAGCTACTTTAATGGACCAAAAATACCACCACACAGATATCAGCCCTTTCCTTCTCTCAAAGAATCACTTAGAATTAATATTTACACAAAATTGCCCCCCAAAAATAAGACGTTTTTGGATAAAACGATGAAAATGAAAGGAACAAGAAAGACACAGAGACTCTAGCAACTACTCAAGTTCCTTTTATACAGCATCACTGTTGATATCAGTAAGTGATCAATGGTCCAAACAGCACACGTGTTACCTTATATTGGGCTCGGGGTTATGGGCTTCTTCATTTGAGTTATCGGACAATGGTTAACCAAAATATTGGGATAGGCCCAAAATTTTATCATTGCCCATCAGTTTTTGGAATTGACCTTTTTGGCATCACAACCCAAACAGACCCATTAGACTTTCTAGATGAGGAGCTCGATCATTTTACCTATCTAACGAATGACCAATGGACTAGTCAAAAGCTGACTGGCCGACTATCTATTAGACCCACAATATAAGGAGCTCCCTTTTATTCGATTTGTACTTGGGATTTGATCAACCGTAGATCAACCACTCACTCAAACTGGCTTACACGTTCATTTATACTCTAGAATTGTTGAGATAAACAAACAACAACCTCAATAGGTGGAGCCTTCGAGGGTCCATTTGCATATTGAATGTACACTAGCTAGACAGTTTAGAGTTTCCAACATTCGTCTAGCTAGTATGTTTTAGTCATTTTCAAGGGTTCATCGGAAAAAAAAATGATGATTTCGTTCTTAAGCCAGCGACTTATGGAATGAGCAATCAAAGATCCTAGATTTGGATAACACTTTTTGTCAATTTTATAGTAGGGTGTGACTGAACTTGTGCTTTAGTCAATGCAAGACAATGAATCACATGTTAACAAAGCACTGTACTTGAGACATGTGATTGTAGGAATAACAGCAGGGGTAGATTTTCAAACCAAAAAGTTTGACGGCAATAGTACTATTATTGGCATGTATAAGCTCAACATCACTCGAAAATTGACAAATTTTGGCTCTCTAATCATGCCTTCTACTCTCATCTTCACCTCGGTATTTAAGCTATAGGAAAAAATAAAATTTCATAAAAACTCAAACTTGTTGATTCGTTCATGAATAGTGAGAAAGAAAGAAAATTTTTGAGAAATTTATCAAGACTCTTTAATAAAATTGAAATTCAATTATTTGTCATTTGTCATAAAATTTACAACTCATACGTAAAGCAATAATTAAAATATGGTTACTGACTAAACTTCTAGTTAACGACTAACTCTAGATAATGATGAGAATTAAGATAACAACCGACTCTAAACAGAATTAAAATCTTAAACTAGTTAAAATAAATAAAATATCCAGAAAAATAAAAAATGTGTTTTTGAAGCCCTAACAATGGAATTTGGCCTAAAAAGGTCGAGCTGCAAGGCAAAGCGCTAAGTTTTATAATTGGGCTGTTTCCACTCAAAATGGATCCGAAATTCTTCGAAAATGGACACTCAAAAAAATTACGTCTTTCAGCATCGATCCCATTTCTCCATGAAATCTTCTTCTTTCTGTTATCAGTATTTCACTATATAAGATATCCTCTATCGACAAGAGATTTTACTCGTGATGCGTAGTGTCTAGAGCTAGGGTTGAAATTTTGGCTATACGTCTAAATTTTCGTCCATCCTATAATACATTTTTAGTTATGCTTGTGTACTTCAAAAGGTTTATGGTTAGTCGAGCATGGTTACAAACCCTTAAATATAGTTGATAAGGGACAATTCGTATTATTCGTACCAAACTTCCATGCATGCTCTTTCCAACCTTTCCCCTCTTGAGTATGTTGCATCTCCGTGCAGTAATTCATTTCCTTTTTTGACTGAACAGTGAAGCATGCAAGTATATGATTTTAATCTTACAACTAAACCTCTTATCAAATTAATGGAAAATCTAGTTCCAACTTGTTTCCATTCACATTGCGGAAAACTAGTTAAAGGCAACGTTTTTGAAACGTTGCGAAAGAAAAGTTTCGACTACGTTTAATAAACGTTACAAATGATTTTCCGCAACATTTTTTTAAACGTTGCAAAAACTAAATGGTAGCGTTTGGATTTGGCCTTTTGCAACGGTGTATAAACGTTGTCGTATCGTTTTATTCTACGAAAACACTGAGACCCACAACATGCGCACAAACGTTATAAAAAGTCTAAAAAACTTTGCGAAAGACAATTTTTATTGTAGTGACAGAAACATATTTCCCCACTCAAAAATCATCAATAGTTGTATTCAAATCCATTTAGGTCACTGTGTGGTTGTATGGGCAAGAAGTTCCATAGACTTAGGATAATATGAGATTAAGTCACTCATTAAGCAAGTTGATATTGTGTTTTGTACTGAACTTTTCATGCCGACCTATAATCAAAATTGAACAATTTTCTTCGTTGAACCACCCTAAAGAGATGGCTAGTTAGGCTTCATTGAGTGAATTCTTTGTAGATTTATAGCTCGTGTTTGGTTTGCTACTAGACAGCATTTAAAAGAACATCTTACAATATTTTAACCTCTTTTTTCTTTGACCTCAGCTTCTGACTATAGGTAGCGTAGACGATCGCCTAAAGCTCCACTTTAACGAGGGCCCCAAATAATGTAAGTTAATTGTTTGGCCAAATAAAAACAAGAATTATAATTACGAAATTCTTTAAATTAGAATTATCATATGCAAATATAACAAACTAATAAAATTTTAAAATATAAACATCTCTAAAAAAATCATATAAATGACTTAGAACTTACCACATACATTTATATATCCATAAATATATCATATCCATTACTCTCTCTCTCTCTCTCTCTCTCTCTCTCTCTCTCTCTATACACACACACACACACTAGGTGCAAGCAACGTGCAATGCACGTTTGCTTAGTTTGTATTTAATAGTTTTGTTTAAGAATTAATTTGTTATTATTAAAGATGTAATTTTTTGGTTAATTAAATAATTAATGATGTAATGTTTATGTAATTGATAAATAATTAAATAAAGTACTTCTCTCTGTCATCTCCAACCCAAAATCACAAACAGAAAACTCAAGGTATGTTAAGGGGTAAGAAGATGAGTTTACCTAGGCTCCGTTTGATTCTCATTAATGTAGAATGAGAATGAAAAATATAGCCGTTATTGAACCCCACACAAGAGATAGAAATTCAAAATTGATGTGATGGATAACGGTCATATTTTTCATTTTTATGGGTTTTTAATGAGAAACAAACGAAGGCTTAAACTTTTTGCATGGTTTAAATCTTTACTCTTTTTTAAGTAATAATGCAATTCATTTTATCGTTAAAGTATGATATGTATTACGATAATATATGTATATCATGTGTTAGACTTAGTATTGGTAAGTGACGGATAAATTTTCGAGGACGAAAATATTTTAAGGGGGTGAGAATGTAATACCCCGAAAATTTTCATAAAATATAATTCAATTTTTATATACTATATTTTAATATTTTGAAAGTTAAGGACTAAATGATACATTTATCAAATTATATTTTATTTGTGTCAAATATTTAGATATTGATGGAGTTATCGTAAATATATGAATATTGGTCTCGTTGGATAAATCGTAATTAGATACATAAATCAGATTCGAGAAAAATTCGATTCGAATAAGTTAGCTCCAAAATATTTTAGTTTGAAAGAATTATCAAAAACTAATTTATTTTTATTATTATTTAATTATAATTTTGAAAGTAAGGGGTGGTAAAAAAAGATTTTTCGTTAAAACAAAAAATTCCGTTAGTTTTTCCGTTAAATCGAGAAATTCCGTTAGTTTTTCCGTTAAACCAACAAATTCCGTTTAATAGCCATTTTTTATATATACTAGGTGCAAGCGTTTGCTTAGTTTATATTTAATAGTTTTGTTTAAGAATTAATTTGTTATTAATAAAGATGAAATTTTTTGGTTAATTAAATAATTAATGATATAATGTTTATGTAATTGATAAATAATTAAATAAAGTGCTTCTCTCTGTCATCTCCAACCCAAAATCACAAACAGAAAACTCAAGGTGTGTTAAGGGGTAAGAAGATGAATTTACTTAGATTCCGTTTGATTCTCATTAATGTAGAATGAGGATGAAAAATATAGCCATTATTGGACCCCACATAAGAGATAGAAATTCAAAATTGATAGATTGATGTGATAGATAACGGTTATATTTTTCATTTTTATGGGTTTTAATGAGAAACAAACGGAGGCTTAAACTTTTTGCATGACTTAAGTCTTTACTCTTTTTTAAGTAATAATACAATTCATTTTATCGCTAAAGTATAATATGTATTACGATAATATATGTATATCATGTGTTAGACTTAGTATTGGTAAGTGACGGGTAAATTTTCGAGGACGAAAATATTTTAAGGGGGTGAGAATGTAATACCCCGAAAATTTTCATAAAATATAATTCAATTTTTATATATTATATTTTAATATTTTGAAAGTTAGGGACTCAATGATACATTTATGAAATATATATATATATATATATATATATATATATATATATATATATATAATTAATTAGGTCATTTGTCTTCCCAACTATCATTTTTCTCTCAACAAAAAATAAAAGATCATTTTTCTCTCTACACAATTTACTGTCATTAGTTTTTCAAATAATTGCATGGTGGGTTTTACATTTATTCAAGGAAATGTTGCTAAATGCACTGATGTTCATTTCTCTCTATAGATTCTTGCATTTCATTTTATTTGTCCATTTTTTTTTAATTTTTCAGTGTCATTGTGTTGATTAATATTTTAATTAAATTAATGCTTCTCTATTTGTTATGTAATCGGTTCGAAATTTTTTCAATCCACTTATTATTCCTTTTTATTTATTTATTTATTTATTTATTTTTTTGCACTGGAGTTTAAATCTTTTATTTTGTCTTCCAATTTTCCTGATTATATATTTTTTTATTGTATTTAATTATGTTATAAGTTAAAGTCAACAATTAATTGTAACTACTCATGTCATTTTACCCACAAGTTTTCAACCACACATTCCATCAACTTTTATCAGAATTTGCTAAAAATCGGATCTTAATCTCTATTAAACAGGAGTTTAATATTCATAGGAGCCCCATATTTGAATTTGCCATAAGGCCCCCTCATAGGAGCCCCATATTTGAATTTGACATAAGGCCCCAAAATATCATGATCGACCTTTTTGACCTATTTGATATTGTCCAATACATCGTAGAAAGCATGTCATTAAAGCCAATGCATACTTCAAGCGGTAAAATCAAAGTTTTCCCACGCCAATAAGACTGGGTTGAAGCCTCCCCTCTTTTAAAACCAAGAGAAAACATAATATAATATGTCCCCATTTCAAGTTTTGACAAGTTGAATAATTGGACCAGACACTTTATATATACCTCATAAATTAAATAGTGAGATTATAATATGATAAATACCTCAATGTCATATAAGTGTGGTTTGCAAGAATAATGTTATTTATCATTATAATGATAGATCGTCATTGATATGGCAACTTAGGTGGAATAATGAGATAATATAGTTCAATTTACCTTTCTCTCATGAAAATTGAATTGTCATATCTTATTATTCAACATAAGTAGTCACATCATCAATAATCCATCATTATTATGATAAATAGCATTACTCGATTTGCAATTATTGAGAAATACATTCACAATTAATGTGGATTGCATTAGTCTTTGTCGATTGGAAAATATCACTTTAATCTTTTTAGATATCTGGATAAATATGAAGCCACGGTAATTGGTGTGTTCCTTATTCAATTTTCATACTGTTTTGGCATTTGGGTATGTCTAAATCTAATTTTTTTTTTTATTCTTTCTTTCACTTTCCTACACATATACTAGTATTTCAAATTTTTTCTTCTCTCTTGAACTTATTTTGGGATTTTGGGGGTGTCATTGTTGTTATTGGCTGATTTCTTGTTGTGGTTTCCAAAAGTTGATGCTATGCACTGTTTTTCATCTTCATCCTAATTCCTGAACTTTCTCTTTATTCATCGGTTGCGAATCTTCTAAAGGCATTTTCCTAAATTTTAATCACATATTCGAATGTAATTTGGAGGAAGAAGAATGGATTATTTTGATAGCAATTGGCAAAGCTCGACAACAGAAGAAGAGAAAGTGATTGGTTTCTATTTTATTTCAGAGTTGAATTGGGCTCAATTTTATACAAGCAATTCAACGGCTTAAGTGTGGAGTGCTCTTTTCATGATTGAATTTTGCCATTTTGCCTTTGTTCTGCATCCTTTGCTGAGATATTATTGAGTGCTTTTGGATTCCTACAGCTATTTTTTTGCCTTTACTTTTTTCACCTTTCAATAACTGTTAGCTGTTGAGATTTGAGTCAAATACCATAACTCCTATAAATGCATTTGGAGCTCAAAAAAAGAAGAAGAGAGAAAGAGTAGAGACATTAATTCGAAGATAGACCGGAGATATGGATAAATACTTAACAAGAAAAAAAAAAAGAAGGAAGGAACACTAGAAAATTTATTGTTTGAGGAACAACACATGATAATGTAGATGAATGGAAAAAGAACGAGAAAATGATTGAACATATCAATGTGGATGAATCAAAGCAGAATGAAGAAGAATAGAAGATAATGTTCAACATGAAGATTTAAATTAAGAGAATTGCTTTTCTTTGAATTTTGAGGATTCTGGAAATTGAAAGAACGTTCACATTGATCAAAAGACAGGGGGCTTTTTAGTTGAAATGGGTCCAAAAAGAGTTGAGACATCTTGTTTCCCAAAGATAGCCAACGTAAACATTTTGAATCGTCGCAATATAAGCGACTACTTGCAAATGGGCAAACAATTGGTAGAAGATGGTAAGTGTATTCAATTTCTTTAGACAATATCTTTTGTTTTTGCTGCAAGCTGTTTAAGACAAAAAAACGATGAAAAGTATTGGTTAATTGGATAATGAAGGATACAAAGATTGACATAATATACATCGACGCGTTACAAATCATGAAGTGGTTAAGAGCATATAAGCTGCATGGCTAGTTGGATAAAACTAGAAAATGCGCTCTAAAGAAAACATACAATTGGTCATAACAAAGAAGGAGAGCATTGGAAACAAGCGTTAACGATGATAATTGTTATTGTGAAAAGACTCGCTAAAAATACTTTGGCATTTCGAGGAGATTGCAAGCAACTTTATGTTGAGAACAATGGATGTTTTTTTGCAAATGATAGAAATGGTTTCTAAGTTTGATCCAACAAACATGTGAGATATATATATATATATATATATATATATATATATATATATATATATATATATATATATTGGTCCTAAGATTCAAAATGAATTTATACAAATTTTAGCGCACGAGGTGAAAAGTGCAATTGTCACAAAAGTGAAACAGGCAAAATGTTTTTCTGTTATACTTGATTGTACTCCAGATGTGAGTCATAAAGAGAAGATTTCTCTAGTAATACAATGTGTGGAAGATTCAATAGACTCATTCATGGTACAAGAACAATGGATTGAATTTTTTTAAGGTAGATGATACATTGGAACTTGGACTTTTCACTAAGCTTAAAAATGTGTTAAAGAATCTTGAGCTTGATATTGTTAATATAAGATATCAATAGTATGACAATGGAGCTAACATGAGCGGGAGACATAAAGGTGTACAAAAAGGTTTCTTGAAATAAATCCTAGAGTTTTCTATACTCCATGTGGTTATCACAGTTTTAATCTAGCATTATGTGATATGGCAAATTGTTGTTCTAAAGTTATGTCATTCTATAGAGTGATACAACACATCTACACAGTTTTTTCTTTTTCTCCCAAACGATGAAATTTCTTTAAAGATAAGGTTGAAGGTTTAACACTTAAGCCATTACCACAAACACAATGGAAAAGTCATGTGGAAAATGTCAAACCTATAAAAGAGCAATCTGTACGAATAAGAGACGCTTTACTTGACTTTGCAAACGTTGTTGAAGATCTTAAAACAAAGATTGAAACTAAGTCCTTAGCAACACATGAACTTGAGAATTTTGAGTTCTTGCTAGTATGGTCATTTGATATAAGTTGTTGGATGTTATCAATATTGTGAGTAGATTTTTTCAAACCGAAAACATGGATATTGATGAAGCCATCAAACTTTTAGAAGCACTTATTTTGTTTCTCCAAAATTATAGAAAATCTGGATTTGCTAGTGTCATGGATTAAACTAAACAAATAACAAGTGAAATGAGAATTGAAGCTGTTTTCTAAAAAGAAACGCAGCATTCGAAGAAAGATGTAGTTAGATGAAAGTGTCAGTGAAGAAAGAAAATAATCAGTTGAAGAATCTTTTAGAGTTGATTATTTTCTCTTTATAATTGATCAAGTTTGATTTTCACTTCAAACTCGCTTTGAACAAATTAAACATTATGAAGAGACATTTGAATTTTTATTTAATTTGGAGATATTAAAGAATATGAATGTTGACAGTTTGTTGAAATCTTGTAAGAATCTTGAGCAATATTTGAACCATAATGGAGATTCAGACATTATTTGTGATGACTTATGTACGAAGTTGACAATCTTGAAGTGCTATTTACTTAGAGAAACAAAAAGAGCAATTGATATGTTAAATTATTTGAAGAAATTGAATAGTTGTTTTCCGAATGATTGCATTGCTCACAAGATTTTGCTCACTATGAGTTACAGTTACTCAGCGAAAAACGTTTCTCCAAATTGAAATTGATCAAGATTTATTTTCGATCAACTATATCACAACAAAAATTGAATGGATTGACCATATTATCCATTGAAAAATAAGTGGTTGAACAATTCGGCTATACAAAATTGATTGATATTTTTATCTTAAAAATTGCAAGACAATTTGTATTTAAGTGATCGTTTATAATATTTTCATATTATTATTTGATTGTAATATAAATATTTCAAATATTTCATTTTTATTTGTTGTTTTATGGTTGATTTAAAATTAAAAAATTTAGTTCCGTAAAATTTTTATAAATAAAAAATGGATTGTTTGCTATGATTTAGGAGCTCATATTCTAAAATCCGCCTCAACCCTGCAAAACACAAGTATAGTACTGCTAATTATCTTATAATTCAGTTGCGAGATGATGATTTATGCCACAGATAAGAGGTGATCGTGTTTGGCTTTAGGTTATTAAAGCAAAAGGTTTAATAGTCAATATGTGAATTTTCTAATAATTAGAGCTACATATAGGAATTAAGCTCGGGGAACTGCCGACCTTTATACATGGTGGGGACTATGTAACACTTGAAAATGATTTAAAATTAACTTCATCAAACTGTTCAATGTTTACTTGAGATTGACTCTTAAAGTTGTGTCTAGAATAGATTTTTCTGATCATTTAAAATTATCAATAGTGATCTTAAATTTGATTAAAGACTAAGTGATTGTAGTTATCTACAAAAGATTATTACATTGCCTTAAATTTTGAAAATGCCACATTTAAGTTCTACAATTGATGAGAGAAATTAAACAAATTAAGAATGCTGGAAATCTTTAATTGAGCCAACTTTTTTTCTGGTTTACTTGGAAATTATTGCTGATTCACCGTATTGCACAACCTTAATTTTGACTTGCTTCCTCCTGTCGGCAGTTTGGTCTTATTGAACAACCTTAAGCTTTGACCTTCTTACCTAAACTTTTATCCGACGTCAACCATTTCGACTTGCTTGCTCATGTCGGCAGTTTGGTCTTATTGAACATGTGAAATTGGGCATAAATTGAAATATTTTAAAGCAATAAATGTAGGAGGATAGTAATAGCAATTCACGACGGCCAAATTAGTTGCGGTGCAAATTTACTCCTAATTTGTGAAAGCACATGGATATCACATTTTCACACATTTGGAGAGAAGGTATACATATTAAGACTAAGGATTACAACATCTTAAAAAAGTTAAAGCTTCTCACAAGTTCGAATCTCATATCAACGCTTCTTCGGTCAAGTTCGACGCACCGGACTTGCTTAGTACGGTTTATCTCTCTTATGTGGTTTGCGAACTACTACACATGGAGCGAGGTTTATCCAGTGCGCACTCACGGATAGCGACTGCGGGTTCCTACGTAAAAAAGAAAGTTAAAGCTTCAAGTCAAGGTTTTCACCTATAAAATCATTATTCACACACACAAAATGAAGTGAAAATGCGCTCAAATAATTACTTTTTGTGAGTTTAAAAGTCTAGATAAACGTGTACAATCATCTTATCTTAGAGATGCATATCAAGTTTATCAAAGTTAAAATTTCATTTATGAACAACAAAAATCTAAATTTTGTTTGTTACAAGTTTTTTGATTACCTAACATTATGAAATATTTTATCAAAAACGTTAACCTATCCACAATTTTTACGAGTGGCATTGACACGATACTAAATTCAAATTTCAAAATATTTATTTATTTGATACAATATCGAATCACTTTATGTAAAAATTAAAATTATTAAAGAAAAGGTAAACTCAATTATTTAAGTTAATTGTTTGACAAGAGACAACACATAAGAACCTACGAGAACCACTATTTGATACACGAAAAACCTGCTACAATATTTTCTTTTATTAAAAGCATGTTAAGTGCATTGATGCATATGTCCAACGAAAAACTTGAATCTTTGACTCCAAAATGGCTTTGGGCTTGGCAATAAAGTGACCACAAACATAGGGAAAAACAAAAGTTTATTTTTTGGGAGACATCATCGTTCTCAAACACCATTAAAATTGATAAAAATATTTTACATGTCACCGACTACTTATCAAACAAAAATATTCCACGTTTATATAGAATTGTTAAACAAGTTGAGCACTTTTTTTTTTTGCAGAAAAAATTATGAAAACGAAGGGAAATGGAACAAGTATACCATAAAAAGACAATGAATTGTTCACTTTCTAGAACGTGTAGTCATTTTAGTCACTTTTCTCTATGCCTTTATTGTTAATGGATAAAAATCATACATCAAATAAAGATGAAAATATAGACCAAATTATAAAGTATTGTGTTATTCCTCTTAATAAGATTGACATTTTAATATGGACCTCAAATCTTGCATGGTATCAGAGCTCGTTAAGCTCCAACGAACGATTCAATCCGATTAAGATTCAAAAAAATTAAGCAGGCGAATTTCAAGATTGATCTGCTCAAACTAGCCACCATCTTGTCGTAGCATGTTAAGAGATAAAAATCACGCATCGAATAAAGATGAAAACATAGACCAACTTATGTAATTGACATTTTAAGATGGAATCTCAAATCTTACATTTATTTCTTTCTTCTTTCCATTTCATGGAATTTTTTTGAATGTCTTTAAGCCCATATTAATTGCAACATTGAAGAACCGTGTTCGAATGCATGATGTGTATTTCAAGAAATATGAAGAGAGAGAACATTATTAGGTGTTACAGGGGAGCAAAATTGTAAGCAACAATCAAAGGGGGAAAAAAGTAAAAGACTAAAAAATTCCTTTTTTTATACTTCATTTTTTTTTTTTTGTTATTTAATTGTTTGTATTCCTAGTTTAATAATCGAAGTGAAGTCAATACGATATAGAAAGAGTAATGCTAGCTATTAGCATTAGTGCCATTATACACTAGTCCAAATAACATTAAACGATGAGTCTATCATTTATTGTCACCTAAATTGATATTGTAGTATCATGAGTGTTAGATAGCATTAATATTCTGAAATGAAGTAGATTTGTACTTCAAAATTTGACTTAATTAACATGCTTAAGGATCTTGCCGTAATTTATGCTTAAAACACTCAAATTCTATTTGATTGGTTTGTACTAATTCCAACCACTCTTTATGATCTTATCAATGAAATACCTCAATTTCATTTTTCTTGGGGCCAAGCCAAGTTACAAGTTTGTGGGAGCTCACAGAAAATATTTTCTAGTGGCCTTAGAGCATGGCGGAGCCCCCTTAAGTCCAGTGCCTGAACTTTTCAAAAAGAATCACCAAAAAGAGCTTTGCCAAACAAGTACTTAGTAATATGAAGGTTCCAGTTTCAATAATCAGCAGAATATGAAGAAACCATACAAGAGATCAACTGGAATTCCCGATCTCTGTATGTAAGTATATATAGTTGATAGATACACACAATATCAAGGGTTGTTGGTTTTGGGTTAAAAGAGGAAATTAGGTAAAAGGGAGAGGCAACCACCTTTTTCCTCTTTTACCCGCATTTCACTACTTTTCTACCGTTTGTGACTTTTTGTGCTTTGAAAATTTGAGGGTTCTATGGTAATTCTGGTATAATCACTGGTATATGGTACAGATCTGAAACCCACGCAATACAAATAAAGTAATTTTTTTTCCTAGCATATTTCAACTGTAAAACTAATGCTATAACAAAAATATTATTAATTGAGGAAAGACAGAGAAATTAAAGTCGAATTACATGTAGAAGAAAAGTATTTTATATACACATGCACGATCCGTACAATATTCGATCATGTTTAAAAGCACAATCAAGTTGTCTTGACTATGAAATCAAAATTTAACAAATTGTAACATATTAGAAACTAGGTGCACAATCTTAACACGAGCGGTATGTCACGGACTTGTTGTTTTCTTCCAGCACCGTGCGGCACTTAGTGTCTCCAACTTCCGCCCCTGCGGTTTTACACTAAGTCAGCCTCCCAACTGGTATCGAGTTCTTAGAAAGGCACAAAGTAGAACACTTAAGAATTTAAAAGAGGGACGCAAGTGGTTAACGAAAGCTTTGTATTAAACAAAGAAGCTTTACAAGGCTTAGAGCTTTACAACTTCGCTCGCTTGGCAAATGAATGAACCTACCAACCTATTTATAGGTAAAGCCATTCTTAATGAATGGTTAGGATCAATTTGATCCAACGATCTATGTTGCGTCTCTAGAATTCTCTACAACTATCCATAATAATATATTTACAAAGAATCAACTAGGATGATCTAGAATAATCTACAAGCATAAAGCTTGTCAATTCTCTAGATTTCTCCATCACCTTCTAGTTAGTTTCATGGTCATCATAGTCTAAAACATTCCGGATTAGCTTCAAGACACCATTGTTCTAGATAATTCCGCCATCTTTGCCATGAAACGAGCGGTTCGTGATAGGTAGTATCCAAAACAAGTTTAGACATCTTATCCACGTCATAATCGCAACACATATCATAACTCTCCAAGAGTCTCTCCATCTCTTGCCACATTATTGGTTTGTGCTACCCCGAGCCATTATCTCCCTCTCCTGTCACCTCAAATCACCTGTGCCACTCCGCTTCGTTTCCCAATTTACACTTCACAATAGATTATAGATTTATCGAGTTTTGAGTTTATAGTTTAGTTAAGAAAATTTTGAATGCATATTACATACTTTAATATAAGGGCCAAATTTAAAGTTCATCTCAAGTCTCGAAAACTTTAAGTCCGGCCTTGATTAACTTTTGCCCGCATTGGACAATATTTATGGCTCCGCCCCTGAGTGCATATTTGGTAAAAAAAAATAAAAATGGTAGATTATAAAGTGTGAACTATGCCAATTTTTCAAAGTTTATAATTATTTATATGCTGATTTTATTTTTATTTATTATCTCCTTTTTAAATACGCGTGCATTGAACGATTATAAATTTTGACTAATATGCACAAAAATGTGTAGATAAAGAGTGAAGAAAAAATGGGCGGTGGTGGAGTTTTCGCAGACTTATATGCTCATACAAAGAGCATTCTTCTCTTTCTTCATATTTATCAATGAAAGAAAATTATGTGTGGGCTGCAATTGTCATAAAAAAAGGCCATATCATGTGAAGAAAACTCTCATAATTGGGGTCTACTTTTAGCTTTCCATTAATCCTCCCTCCTTAAATGCCAACCACTTTATATAATCTCTTATTGGCTTAATCCGTCAAACAAATTAAAATTCCCCATTCTTATCTTACATCTTTCTCTTGCCTCATCATGAGTAAGCATAGGGTAAGCACTTCTACACAAGAAGATGCACATGAGATAAGAAAAGGCCCATGGTCTCTTGAAGAAGATAATCTACTTATTCAATACATAACTTTACATGGCGAAGGCCACTGGAATACCTTAGCTAAATGTGCAGGTATCATTTCAAAATTCAAACAAGTAAAAAGGTTTTCTAATATTCTTATTTTTCAGTATTTTTTTTTTTTTAACCAAAATTTGTTGTTTTGATGGGGGATCCAGGGCTTAAGAGAACGGGGAAAAGCTGCAGGTTGAGGTGGTTGAATTATTTGAAGCCTGATATTAAGCGTGGCAACCTTACCCCACAGGAACAGCTCTTGATCCTTGAACTCCACTGCAAGTGGGGAAACAGGTGAATACTTAGAGCTCCTTTGTGGATTGGAATGTGCTGAGTGTAATTATACTGTACACTTATCTCCTCGACCGTACTGTATTTGCAGGTGGTCGAAGATTGCACAGCATTTACCTGGAAGAACCGATAATGAAATCAAGAACTATTGGAGAACTAGAGTACAAAAACAAGCCAGGCAGCTTCCGGTTGATGTGAATAGCAAGAAATTTCTTGAAGCAATTCGACGAGTTTGGGTGCCAAGATTGCTTGAACAAATGGAACAAAATTCATCAGAAACATCATCTCCCTCTTCCTCCATTTCAAACTTGGAAACTCAAAAGCCCATAATCACTACACCATGTCCTAAATCCAGGTCTCAGGTGAATTATTCTGATAAGCACAAGGAAAATTTACAGCTGCCCGCAGAGAATTCAGAAATTTTGAACCAAGCTTGTGGCAACATTAATACTGCCTATGATAATTCATTTCAAGATGCTGGTTACCACGTTGACATTAGCAGTTATGACATTACAGAAATGGAGTCCCAGCAGGAGAATTTGCTGGCAGAGATAGATTGGTTTGATGAAGAAATAGCTGGCAATACATTTTGGAATGCTGATGAATTCTGGGATTTTAGAAAAGCTTAAAAGCGGTTCTTAATTACTAGACTTAGAGCCCTTGTTTTTGTCATAAGGCCAATTTTTCCATGTCCTTTTAATATGGGCCTCATGGTAGTCTATGATAAAATGCAGGCACGCTTGGTTAAGTTTCAAAGTTATTTTAGGTAAATTTACAATTGTTATGCATACCATTATACATATATTTCGCCGTAAAACTAAAAAATAAAGAGAAACATTTGAAATCGATTATTAGTACACAACCTATTATTCTATATATGTGATTTGTACACTACTCAAGATCGAATTTAGGAGTGTCAATTTCCCTCGCCGACTCGGACGGCCAGTGGCTCGATTCGGGAAAAATCCGATTCGGCTCGGCTCGAGCTGAGCCCCATTTGGGGGCGTTGGCCTGAGCCAGGTCCAGTTCGTGTCAATTGCTATTTTTGGCCCGTGACGAGCCAGACCTTATAAAAATAAAAATAATAAATAAATTGAAAAAACAAACATAGACAGCCACATGCTGCCTTTTTTATTAACCAAGCAGCAGACGTTGCCTGCTTTTATAATAATAATAATAAAGAATTGTGCATCAACTCGGCTCAACAAGGCCCGAGTCGAAAGCTCAAGTCAATCATAATTTTTTTGGCAGAGTGAAACTCGACTCGAGCCAAAAAAAGCTCGAATCATTTTTACTCGAGTCGAGCCCAAGCATCAAGTTTCAATTCGGTTTGGATCGGATGGTTGACATCCCTAAACAAATCTATCATTCACTTAATGACTATCGTAAAATCAAAGATTATGTCACCTCAAGAATACAAAGTTCAATTGATAACTTTAAATATTTTAGTAGGATAAATTTGTAGTTACAGAAAATTTTGCACATATGATAACTTCAAGCTTTTGATGCTTAAGTAGAGTCATTGAAATAGTTTAAGTTTAGGAGCTTAAGTTTTTCCATTTTAAGATTTATATTAAGTTGGACAAAAACTACTTAGGAATGACGAGAACATCAAATTGTGTATTCTATTTAATCATATAGATCTCTAGTAAAAAAATTGCGACCATCAACTAACCATAAAATCAACGTAACAAACATGTATATTTTATTTCATATTCCATATAAATAATCATATCGATATCTAGTCAAATATTGTGATTATCAAATTAAGGTTTAACAAATAAAGCATAATATAGCATGTCTAGCTAAGTTCAAAAAATGCAACATAATATTGTTTTTATAAGAAGAACCGTGTAGTTGCCCAAAAATGACTTAACCATTTCGGTAACGTTTTCACCTTAAATATCAAGTTGTGTACTCAAAGCAAATTTATCCATAATAAGTCGCTCCTAGGCATGTGTGCTAAGTTCTCACCCTTTTTCATTTTGATTTTCTTTGGAGTAATTTTTTGAAATTTTTTTTTTTCTTTTTTTTTTTTTTTTGTAAGATGTCTAGATAAAAAGTAAGAAAAAATTATGAGTTTACGTACAAAATTATTTTATTAGAAGAATATATGATTAAAAATGAGTTTGTTTGGTATAGAATTTTTAAAATTTAAATTTTTTTAAGTTCATTTTCAACTTTAAATTTCCCCTATAAAAATTGTTCTTCACATATTATCTAAAAAAATTATTTCCACAAAACTTATTCTAAAAAAAATTATGTCAAACATACCCTTAATCAATTTTCTTGTTTAAAAAGAGCTGTTTTCTCTCTTTCATTAATAGATTTGAAGTTTCATCAAGAATATGTCCCATCAAATGTCTTATTTTCCTTAGTGGTTGGCCTCTCCAATTCAATTCCATGTGGAACTAGACAGTAGACATCTCGTACACAAGATAACCCTTTGTTAGGTTAAGGATATACCACGTTACGTCTGCAAGATTTTAGTTTATGGTCTTCTTTAACTTGGAATTTGAGCCTTTTTTTTTTTTTTTTTTTTGCACAGTGTGTGTATTTTTTCAAAATCGATTTATAATAGGACTAAAATTATTTCTATTTGATAAGTGTACTTTATACACTTATTCGGAATCCAAAAATATCGATCTTTGGTAGTTCTTTTGACAAAATATATCTTAAATTGATGTATTTTATGTTACATAGGTAAAATTCAATAGTTGAACAAGGAATCGAAAAAAAGAAGAAAAATGGTAAAAATGACAAAATTCAAAGTTTGAGGACCAAATTATAATTATTCAATAGTTGATTCGGACCACAAGATCATACTTTGAAGATTGCTAGGAGACAATTGAATGAAATTAGAACTCAAAAAGGAATGGAATATGATAAAAATCAATTTCCAATCGCACAAGTTATATTCCATATTTCTAGTCGAAAATTGAAACCGATTTTTGGCACAGTAAACGTCCGAACAAGAAGAATCATATTCTATTAAAGTTGTAGCTATTTGAGTTAGCTTTCCAATGCACTTTAAATCGCGTCAATCGAATATCAGAAGAGAAATTTATGACCAAGATATTGACTGATGTGCAAAGAAAAAATTCGCGCACAAAGACAATTTTCCTTATTCGATTAGAACTCTTTTGGAAACCAATTTGGACGTGATTTTCAACCAATTTTTGACTCCTACAAATAGAGAAAAGCAGAATACATATTGGAGACGTCTCACGTACATATTATGCTCCAATATTCATCAATTAATATCATCAAATGTGGAAAATTCATAATTTTGTGATAGAATTGAGATGATTTACAAGAATTCAATCAAGTGAAGATTCAAACCTAGTTTTTGGGTAAAAAAAGGGTAGGCACAAGTGGAGATTCATCAAGAAACTATTGAAGAGATTCAAGATTTCAATATTCATCTTCATCTTCTCAATTTATCAAAAATTCGGGTTATATATTTTCACTTAAATTTGATTTCTTGTAATTTTAATATGTTAGACTAAATTTATACATTGTTGGATGAGATGAACCCTTATTATGATATTTTTTAGTTTTTAATTAATTATTTTGACTTTAATTTGATTTGATTTGTGTGTATTTATTGTTGTTTTATTGTTCTTTTCAATTACTTGATCACCAATTGAATTATTAGTGAGTTTTATTGTTATCGAGAGAGAAAATAGAGTTTAAGCACAATATAATAAATATTTTAAGGTTCGATAGATGATAGATATATACATCTATACTTTATATGGTTTCAATAGATGTTCTAGTACTTGTTAATGCATTTATCATGTTTGTATCTTTTATCGAGAGATAGAATGGTCACATGTGGGGAATAGATTTGATCGCTATCGAGAGAGACTTTCAATTAAATTAAAAACATTGACCTACATGAATGATTTCAAATTGTCACTTTAATTGTTACACTAAAAATTGAATAATAAGTGAGATTCGACTTCTTAGCAATGGATCTCACAATAATAAGTTACACGGTTTCTATTGCAATGGGAAATGATATTATTTTGAAGAAAATCTAGATCGATGGTTGTCGTTGATGGCGAAGCTAGTTTCTCTCACTTCAGAGCGACGACACGACTTAAGCTATCTCCCTGTTGTCTTGTTGTTCCCACATCCTGGCTAATCATTCGTTCCACTCCTTGACGAGGGGTTCATCTACGGCATAATCAATATAGTCATCCGCACGATGGAATTCAGAAGTTCCAGACATGGTGACTGACGAATAGTAAATGGTAAGAGCTTTGGTCGAAAGGAAAAAAAAAAGAATGATTGCTAGGGCCCCACGGTGGGCGCCAAATTGTAGACGATAAATTCTACAGTTAAAGAAATTGAGTCGGTCAGGCCACTAGCAATCCTGCGAAAAGTAGAACGAAGAAGAAAGACCGTAAAAAGATCTCAAGGGGACACCGGTGTGGTGTCGGCCGAAGACCCTCCGACGGTCAAGTCAGAAAAGCTTGTTAAGAATTATCGATCAAAAGAAGGAGAATTAATTTAGAGTAGAGTATTCGTTTTCTGTGTACCTGAGCGTAAGATTGACTGCGGTAATTGCAGCGGGTCAACCGTCTAGGCGTGATTGACGAGGACTCTGTGAGATATGTTGGTTGGAACTGATAAGATCCATTCGGTTGAGATATCGAATCTGCTTTAAGATAACTACTATTTGATTTGGTCAAATCGTGGGGCCCGATCGACAGAACGAACTGTGTCAAAATATGTTGCATTTATCAAGTGGGCCATCTGTATACCATTGTAGGGCCGGCCCCACAAAACTGAAGCCGAACCCTTTACACATGCAGGCCTCGTGAAGGTCTCTTGGTATAGCAGCAGTAAACATTCTCTGTCTGTATTGAGCTATATGATCGTCCGGATCAGCAATCCCATCGTAAAGTTTCATGTTAGGAAAGCTAAACTTTCTTGGCATTTCCACTAGGGCAATCTCGTCAACAAAAGGAGAGTTGGCGAAGCAACTGGCTGCACTCTTTTTTATTGGTGCGGACTCAATTTTTTATCGGTGTCTGTATTGAGCTATGTTTTCGATTTGGTCAAAATATGATTTTTTGGACTTAAATTTTCGATTGTAAAATTTCTCTCAATTTCTTTGCAAGTTCGATTGTACCCCCCTAACTTTAAAGTTCTGCGTCCGTCCCTAGGGTCAGGTAAAGTTGGGCTGGGGTGTGGGAGGTTTTGGATTTCATTTCCTTCTAACTAAGTTGGGCTGCGTCCGTCCCTAGGGTCAGGTAAAGTTCTACCCCCCTAACGTTCAATTTGTTTTTAGTTTATTAAGTGCTTAGCCGCGGTTATAAAATTCTAACTAAATATAGACCCGGGCATAGAAATGGACTATCAGGTAATTAATTTAACCTCAGACTAGTGATAAAAGTGTCATGATTATTTATTATTTTACATAAACAATTACACAAATAGAAAACTATCGCGAAATTCTTAGTATAACAAAAGAATCACTAAAATATTTTGGTAAGTTTCTTAGGAACTTTTTAGCATGAATATTTGTTGACTCACATGAAATGTATGTTTAATAAATGGATAATAGTTATGAATAAATGATTAAAATTTATGTTTGACTTTGACAGAATAGATACGTGGACTTATAAATAACTTTTTAGCTTAGTTGAACACTAGCTAAATATTAAGTTTGAATAAAACACCATTATATTGCTCAAACAATATACTTGTAAAGAGGTGGAGAGATGGAGATTACAATGAAAGAAATGAAAACGTAAAAAATTGTTTGGTTCATTTAAAAAATCAAACATATTATTAGCTCAATCATGCTACATGTACATCATATTTGATATCATTGTTTTCATTCAGTTATGTGTCAACACACTAGTCATCAGTTTAGAAAAAAATTGTTTCTCATCCACAATTTTTTGTAAGCACAAAGGATGTCAAAAAAAAAAAAAAATGTAAACCATAAAATGTACACTTAGCATTATTAATTCGGGATGTGCTTTGTGTACATAATATATGTATATAGGGGTGTCCATAACCCTCACATGTGGTGGGGCATGACCTGAGAATCAATGAACATGCCAATAATGAATAGAAAAATTCTTGATGTACATAATATATGTACATAGGGGTATTCATAACCCCCACATGGAGTAGAAAAATTCTTGATGTAGATAATATATGTACATAGGGATGTCCATAACCCTCACATGAAATGGAGCATGTTCATTGATTCCCAGGTCAACCTCGCTGATCCGAGTTGGATTTTATAATTACGACACTAAGAGCTTGTCCAGTTGGATTTTTGTTAGGTTGATGTTAACAAATAATGGGCCGAGTTCAAAATTGATCTCCAAAAAATTCGAATTACCCCTCAATAATGTAGTTTGTGTAATTTAATTTTTAATATAATAATAACTAAAAATAAAACTAGGTTCCGATTGCATCCCCACAATACCAATAACTTTCTATGACATTTCCACGTCGAGAATCAATCAGTTTTTTTAGCTCTATCCGTATTAGTAACTTTTTTAAGAGAAATAATAGTAAATTCAAAAACTGTGTACTTGAAATTAATATTTAACTGCGATTGAATAGAAAAAAGAAATTATTAGTTTTTTTAGAAAACATGAACAAAGGCAAAATTGTTGAAATACGTACTATGCCGGAAGGCCATACTAAAACGCCAAATTAAATAGTATTTAACATACATATCAATCAAATAAGGATAGGAAGTACTGTGTACTCCATATTGCGAAAGTATTAGAATTTTTTTTTTTTTTTTTTTCACAATTGGCTACAGATTCATGCTAAAATTGAGTTTTCCTAGTCGTCTAGGATCCCGTTTCATCAATATATATAAACGAAATCAGTCCCCTGAGGAATGGTTAATTCACATAAAAGGGAACAGATCAGACTAAAGATCCACGTGGACTACCTCACGGCTTGTAAGAAATCAGTCACGTACCACCAAAAATATATATAAACGAAATGATTATTGAGCTCCGCCAGTATGCCTATGATACATATATATGATCCACCTTAACCGATCAACCTTTTATCACACTCAACTTATCTACCATTCAATTTACTTACAAAGAAGTTTGACCCTACACATTGATGTAACGAACTGCAATCTCAAAAAGTTTTTTTTTTTATAACCGTGGATGTATGGGCCAACTTGCACACACCTCGACTAATCTCATGAGGCTCTAAAGTTTACGACCGGATACTCATCTCAGTGGTCCTAAGGGGACTCGACCTGGTGACTATTAGAGAGCAAACTCAAGACTTGACCAATTGAACAATCCCTTTGAGTTTGCTATCTCAAAAGTTCGTCAAACTATCATTCATCGGAATTCTTACCTGGGAGAAACCAGAATTGTAATGCTCCAGAAGTGCAGTAACCATTTCAAAGAAAGCAAACAGAAGTATGATAGATGCCTGCATAACAAACTTGAAACCGGAATTGTAATGCTCCAGAAGTGCAGTAAACATTTCAAGGAAAGCAAACAGAAGTATGATAGATGCCTGCATAACAAACTTATTCTTCACTAGAAAACAGTACTAAGTTCTAACGTAAGACCTCTAAGGAACAATGGGTATATAATGCTTAGTGCTCAGAAACTAGACCCGGCTGCCACATCTCATCTCAGCATGATGGCCGAGCCAGCTGACCATGCTTACCGTTTTAAAGATTTTGCCTTCCAGAAGGAACTTTGAATTTAATTGATTGTAACATCCCCTTATAACGAAATTAATTTCGATTGCAGAAGATTCATCATTCCACAATAAGTAGATTACACATAACATTATAAGAATTATAAATTCCTCTACAATTCCAGTAGCATCATAGCCATTTTACTATTCCTAACAGGAAGAAATATCACAAACTTCAGTTATCACTTATCATCAACATCAACCAAGAAAAGCAATTTTCCAAGGTTAATAAAACACTAACTACAAGATTAAGGAAGAGATACAGGTAGCAAAATTTGTGAATTGTTCAATTCAATCTTCTCCTCAGTGTACCAAAAATGTCATAAACACAAAAGAACAATGGGATCCACTGACTCATCCACTAATCAATAACAAACTGCACAAACAATCAAGTAATGTAGTGAGAAGATCAACTTGGATATCTTAAAACACTACGTTCAATCGAGGAAGAAAAAACAAAAATACCCCACCAACCTTTTGCAATTTGTTTACTTTATTCCCATGAATAAAAACAAAACTATGAACAATTCTAATCAGAATTAAACAAATCAACATTCCCAAAACAACTAAATCTATCTTTTACACCATCATTTTACCAAGAAGAAATTCAACTTCTTGATCAAATTCCTTATTCATCCAGGCTGGTGCATTGTACAACTAGCTTAGTAGTAAATCCATGACAATTAAACCATTTGTTGTCAGCAAATCACAAGTCCCTTAAAACTCCAACTGCAAATTCAATCAAACAATGGTATCAAACCCAATTCAAATTCATTAATTTCTGTAGAAATCAAAAACAAGAATTTACCATCTTTTTTTCATCTATGGAGCAGCTTCAGTAACTTTGTACATATCAGGTGTAATTTCAGATAACCACAATCCCGGAAATAGTGTCTACAGAAAACCCATTAAAAAAAAAAAGAGAGAGGTTAAAGGCAATGGAATAGTGAAAATTACACATTTCAATCAATTATATGATCAAAAAAAAGAAAAAAGAAAAATTTGAAAACCCTGTACACATTCTGTAAAAGAAATCAAGAATTCAATTGATTGAATTGCAGCGTTGAATTTGAATAGACTTACATCCAATTCTTTCTGAACAATCTTGGCTCTCTTTTTAGGTCTGCGAGGGGGCCTGTGACCAACCATTGCCATGAAATCCTCTTCGATCTCTCTTTTCAACAGTGGCACCGAGAATTTAGCTCTCTCTGGAGATTCTTCCGCCGGCCCACTCCTCAGCCGCGGCGACTTGACATCGCCAGTAGACGGCATCCTCATCGATGGAAGCGACGCACTGGGTTTCATTACATCTACCGTCAACGCCTTCCTACTATCGACGCCGGCGACAGAACCATTTAATGGCGCCTTACACGCAGCTCGCCTTGTCCGCAAATTCCACGGTCTGAAACTCCCGTCTGCCGAAACCGGTGGCGGCGGAGGGGTTGGCGGAGGCCGTGGTGCAGGTAGAGATGAAGTAACGAAAGCCTCGCCTTCCTCAAGACTATCCTTGAAAATCTGGTGTTTCATCTGGTCAGCCACCGCCTGTAGATCGAACATCACCTTCTCTCTCACCGCAGCAATCCCATCATCATCATCATCATCGTAATCACCGTTTTCAAATCTCCGGCCACCATAGAAACTCTCTGCCGCCTGAGTGGGACCCAACTTGTGGGATCCATTACTGTCCCTCTGTTTCTCTCTGGTTGTACGCCGCTGTTGGTGCTTATAATCAGAAGAGTCGGAATCATTCGCATTCAAGCGTCGGATGGTTGAAATTTGGCCATTGGAGTTGACCTTCATGCATCGGAGGTAGCGCTGGTTGCCCCAGCGGAGGCCGCGAGGCATGGTGAAATTGTGCAAAGCCTTTGATCTTTCTGTCGCCATTACCATATCTCGATCATCCACACACACATTTACACAGATAAGAAAGAAAAGGGCTACGGTTTCTCTTCTTTGATTTTGGTCCTGTGGGAAAATAGCCGGGAAGGGGAATTTAGCTTATATATGGAGACGGGTAGGGTTGGGAGAAGGAGGTTTCGGACTTCTTTTCTGGTTTGGTTTAACGTTAGGATTTGATTTTGAGTTCTAAAGTGCTAAGGTGCGCTATAGCGCGATGGGCGGCTTCGATAGAAAATGCGACTCTTCGTGATGTTAGTCATATAAATGCGATTTTAATTTTATTATATGAAGTATAAACTTTGAAAGTTTCGTTTTAGTTTTATTTTTTTAAACGGTGTCTTACGGCTCTGTCCTTTTTTTTTTTCCGAATGTTTCGTGATGGTCAACTAATTGGAATGTGAGGGAAAGAGACTCGCAATTAGGTTATTAATTTTTTGAAGAATTTTTTTTAATAGCCGTATATTTTCAATTTCAATAGGAATAAATGTCAATCTTCATTTTTTTTCTTTTTCTTTTTCTTTTTAATCTATAAAATACATCATTGTAACCCTCGTTTTAGGAATCAAGACTGCCATATTATCAAGGGTAAATTTTACGACTAAACAAGATGAGATAAATATACAATATACACGTTGAATATGAAAAAGAGATCAAGTGTTTAATATTCACATGATAATCAAATGGCCGAGTGTGTGGATTTTTCGGAAAAAAATTCGGATGAAAATAAAGAAATTCAAATCACTATAAACTCTTTCATACGCCCTCGAGGGTGGGTGGCTTCTTAAAAAAAAAAATTCAAAACAAAAGTGTAGCAAGGAAAACCATTTCAAAAGAAGGAAATAGAAGCGGTATGACCGATATGTGAGCAAGTGGAAGAGGAACCTTGTGAAGTCAAGATACTTATCTATGAGAACTTAAAAGTAATTGAATGTAAGTATGAACCGATATAATATCAATCAATAGATGTGTATATTTGAATTTCAGTACTTCAACTTATTGAGAGCCTTATGAATGAGTTTTTAATCAATGGAGATCGTTAAATTAAATTTTGCTACTGTATTTTTGTTATGTTGGATTGAACAAAATAAACTGACAAACGTTTTCTTTTCTTTTCTTTTCTTTCTCGATCTAGTAGAATCCACTATACTAAACATAAAGATATTATTATCAGTTGAAGCAATATAATTGGTACTCGTTCTATAAATTATTCTTGGTGTATATAAAAATTGGTACATAAGAGTGTCCACACCCTCACATGGGATGGAGGGGTCACCCCTTTGTACAAAAAATTATATACACCAAACATGACCCTTCATCCTATAATATCCAACATTAATTCTAAATGTTTTAATACACAACAACCATAATTTTCTCTCCTGTGTTAATCTTTGTTTCCTCTCATCGTATCAAAGCCTTCTCTCTTTCTCTAAGGAGTTACAGCTCTAGCTCTTATGATTATCATTGGTCGTCGTTGTTGGCGATTTAAACATTATCGTTACACCAATTTATTTTCATCTATGAATTTCTTCACTTTCTATTATGTAGGATTCGATTAATTTTATTCTGTTTTGATTGTACCTCCAAAGAGGAATCCAACACCGCAAAAATCAGAAATGTTGGACATTAATTGCATCATCAAGCACTCGCCTCACCTATAATAATGGTTAGCGTGTGCAGAATTCGTAAACAGAGCAAATACTTGGAACCGACAATAAATTTGTCATTTGTTCGAACTCATATCTTTGCCTCTTGAGTAGAGGTGGCAATTGAGTCGAACTGCGGTCACTCGGCTGGCCAAAAACGAGTCCGAATACGATCCGAGCCTACTTGGCTCGTGGCTCGTATAATAAAATTAAAAAAAAAAAAATTAAAAGGTGACCGTTTTGGTCCTTCTAATTTTATTTATTTTTTTTCTTCCCCTATAATACACACTCATTACAACATTTTTCCATCAAACTTACTATCAATATCAATCTCTCATTTTTTACTCTACTCTCTTCAATTTACAAATCATTATCAACAATATTATTCATTCATTCTATAATCATCTTCTACATTTTTTTTTTTACATTATTATCTTGATTTTACAATTCATTTTATACACTATTACATATTTTTCATTCACTTTTCAATTCTACATTTCTACATTCTACTTCAAGTTTTCAACATTCAATTTCTATTATTCACAAATGGATTCACGATCGTTTGTTGAAAACTTGTTCGGTATGGAAGGCGAAACACCTACCCAAAGTCAATTTGGGAATAAATTCGTCAGTCTCAATGAATTATCACTAGAAAACATTCGAGATTTCGACGTTCATGAAGGTAGTCATCCAATTGATTTGGATGACGCTGATATTGATCATAGTGTTCAAATTGATTTAGAACAAGATGAAGAACCTACATTAAATATTCTTAATGCAAAAGGGAAAAAAAAGGAAGAAGCAGGCAAAATGTTGTGACCATTTTAAATTGGTTCAAACGGTCGTGTGGTCGATAGACTTCCAGAAACCAAAGTAGTATGTAAATACTGCCAACAAAGTAGTATGGCAAAAAGGTATTGGAACTACCCACCTCAACCGTCACTACAAAACATGTGCGGCCAAACATGGGCTTCTTCCAACTAGTCAAACACAACTACAGTTTGGTACTTCAAGCGTCAATGCTACTACTACGCTACTTTCTCCGTGGATGTATTCATAAGAGGAAGCTCAAACGTGAATGGTGAAATTTATTGCCGCGGCGGAGTTGTCACTAGCAATAACAGACAACCAACATTTCGTAAACTACGTCAAACAATATCTTCAACCGATGTACGTTAGGGTAAGTCGAAATACTCTTCGTTCTGATATAATTGAATATTTTCTTATTTCAAAGAAACTATTGATTGTGGATTTAGAAAAATATGAGAGTGTGATATCTTTAACTTCGGATATGTGGGAAAGAATTAATAAGAGAGATTATATAGCTACACCTGCACACTAAATAGACCCACTTTGGGTCATGCATAAAAAAATTATTGCTTTTAAAATTATTGAGTACTCGCACAACTCACAAACTATATTTAATGCTATTATGAACATTATTAGAGAGTATAAATGTAAGAGTAAAATTCGTTCTTTTACGTTCAACAACGCTAGTGCAAATAAGGTTGTTATCGATAAATTACATAAAGTACTTCAATCCGATTTCGATGGTTATTTATTTCATATTCGATGTATATGTCATATTTTTAATTTAATAGTACAAGACAATTTAAAATATATTAATGATGAAATTAACCGAATTAGGAATGCACTTGTATATATCACGATCACACCTAGTAGAAAACAAGCATTTGAAGAATTTTGTAAAGAAGTTGGAATGACGCATACAAAAACATTTATTATTGACGTAGGCCATAGATGAAACTCAACTTACTTATTATTAAAATAATGTGAAGGTTTTGAACATTTTACTAATTTTATAACAATAGGTATGTTAGAGACGAAAACAAAACTATCTTAAATGAATCCGATTGGAATATAGTTTTTAAAATTAAAATTTTTTTGACAAGTTTTTATGATTCTACAAATATATTGTATGATGTTTATTATTCCACTAGTTGTATGGTACTTCAACGTCTTTATATAATTGTCAGGACTTTTAAAAGATTTTAATATGACCTTGATTTTCATGCGGTTATATATTCCACGTAATTAAAATTTAGAAAATATTAAGAAAAATTACTTATATTATTTTCTTTAGCATGCATCATGGACCCCCGATATAATTTATCAGGTACTAAATTTGTAATTGATCAAATTTCAAATACTTCAACTTTTAATGTACATATTACTTATAGGAATTTGGAACAAACTTTATGTGAAATGTATGAATTATATGCTTCATGAATTGGCACACATATTGCTTGTGTACCTACAATTACTTCTCCCACTAATATAACAGATGACGATGCTGAAATTTTAAATTTTTTCGAAAGATGAACTCATAGATATGATTCAACTGCATATGCATGTAGTTCCCATAGTAGTAGTATTAGTTTGTTTTCCACTACATGTACTCAAACTTCGAGTAATAGTCCAAATGCGTTGCCATCTGAATTAATTGATTAACTTAGTCATACTTTGCCTAGTAACAAAGTGGTTAGGAAAAGTTCAGAAGAGGTAATTGAATTCTAGGGAAATTATGAACACCGATGGCTAGTAATTTTTGCAATGACAAAAGATCTACTAACACATCTGGTTAGTACTGTAGCTTCGGAGTCTACTTTTAGTGTAGGGAAGAGTGTTCTCTAGTTGGTCAAGATTCGACTAAAAGAAAATATTTTAGAAGCGTTAATGTGCGTGAATGATTGGGAAGACGCTAATTATTGAATTCAAGATAAATATGCCGAAATTGCTTGTAACCAAATAAGTGATATTTAATTTCACCGTATTCATCACAAAATTTTATTTTCATACCTTTATAATTTTTTTTAAAAAAATTGTACACGTAACAAGTTGTTCGTATATAATTTTTAACTCCACATACTCGAAATTGAAATAGTCGATTCCAAACCCGGATAAATGAGGAGAGTTTATCTTTTTTCTATTATTATTTTAAAAACTAAAAATATTTTGAAAAATGTATATTTAAAAAATTGTTTACAAAATGTGTGTATATATAGGGTAAACAAAAAACAAAATTCAATATTTAAAAATGCTACGTTTAAAATATATTTTATAAACAATTTTTAAAATATACATTTCTTTAGAATATATATATATATATATATATATATATATATATTAGGTTTAGTAGTAAAATTAAAATTGACTAGCGCGAGCGACGAGCTCGGGCATGAGCCGAGCTTGGTCCATGAGCCATGACGATAGTTTAGGTTAGTCCAAAACTAGGCATTTTCATCTTGGATGTGTCTCATCATCCTAATCGCGTCATTTATTTTCAAAGGTAAGTTAGGGTTTGTGTAATGATAAAATAGATTGCGCGTCTTATTAACTTGCAAAAATTTGATGTTTTACCTTTTAAATAAACTGAGTCAATTTGGTCTTCAACATGATTAGTCTCCAAGATGATCTATTCCAGTTATATATGAATGTCCAAGATGACCTAGAAAGGTTTTTCGTGCCTAGTGGCTAGTATGATATTAAAAAGGCTCATCATGCATGAATTGAAAAATTCAATAACACAGTTCATCAGTTTGGGTTTTTCATCAACTTCATATCCTCACGTCATGTTGATGTGATGTTGATTCATTAAATAGATCAAATGTCATATTCTCCTCCTCGTTTATGTTAATGATCATATGATTATTACACACGATAATTTTTAGAGAAAATTGCAACTGCGGTCCTAAATCTTTTCATTTTTTGTAGACTTTACCTCAACTTTCACTTTGTACCACCACATGTCCCAAACTTTTGAAAAATTCGCATCGAAGGTCTATCTGGATAGAATTCGTACAAATCACCGTTAGTCAACATGGGAAATTGAAAAATGGGATATTTTGACCATTTTAAAGAGGGGTATTTCTTCGAGACAGTAATTTTCCTTTAAAAACAGTAAATAAAAAAATCTCACCATCTTCTTCAAACACCCCACCCCCACTCCAAATGAAGAACCAACTCGACATCCGACCCATTTTCTTCCAATTCCACTCTCAACGCCATGTAACTCACCAACTTCCCATTGTGGGCTACTCCCACCGACCCAAATCTATAAGCTGCAACAAAAGGTTGTACATTTTAAGCATAGAAGATCTAGCAGTGGAGCACCTTACATGTCCTACAACCAAATCCCCTGCAACTTATCCAATTTCGATTCACTGAAAAATTCTGATTCATGCCCGACGCCGGTGACCGACTGAAGCACGTTATCATGAACTGAGACAATTCCAACACCCTCCTAGCCACGGTGCTGCAGCGCTTGGAGGGCTAAATCGTAGAGCCGGATGCCTCCGGGTCACCGTAAATCCCAACCACACCACACTCTTCGCAGGATTTATCGTCATCATTGTTGAATGTGAGTGACATGTTATCTAGGTTTTTTGAGTAGAAGGAGATGATGTCGAAGAGTGGGTTCCGTGAAGGGACTTTGGCTTGATTTTGAGGAGATGGAATTGGATTTTGCTGAAGTGATTTGAGGGTGGAGAGAGAGAAGATGTTGGTGTTATGCCCTAGATACAATCGATTTAGGTTGTAAATACTTTAATATGTTTAATGCATTTTTGGCAAGATCTGTTATTTATTTAAATTACTTCTCTAACGAATTATATTAAATAATAGAGTCCGTAGATTTAAGTCTTTGCAATTTGTTAATCACAAGGAGTTGTGATTGTGAGATACAAATTACAATATGACTGAATCTTAAATTATCCGTGGTTGTAAGTAATAACGAGATACGGATAGTCGTTATTATGGATAAGCCATCACATGTGACATTTCTTACTTGAGAAGTAAGTAGCTGATCTCACAAGCTGAAGTGTAGTGACACTTGAATGAACATGTGGATGTTTTGTTATAGAACAAAACATTGGAGACCCGCCGAGAGATTCCACATAGAAAACTATCTGAGTGTCAGTGGTTAATCTCTAACGTTCGGTAGTGGAATTTGTCCTTTGACTTGAGGTCATCATAGTGCCTTATGTGAGGACAGTCATGCTTTGGTGATGTCGGATGTTGCTCTGTCAAGGGTCGCTAATACGGCATCGTTCGGGTATGTCAAGAATCATATGAAGGTTGTGAATGATCAATAGAGGATTCGTCACTCTTAGATAGTAAGAGGTTATGATCTACATTTCATCCAGTTAAGTTGATAATGAAATCCTTGGCCAAGGTGAACTCATAAGTTGAAAATGAGTTTTCGACTGACGTTGACTTAATAGTGGGATAAAAGATATGATCGATAATTGAGATTGATACACATCCATATCTCGTAATTGATCGGATCATATTGACGAAAAGATTATAGTTTCACGGTAAACGAACAAGTTTGGTTTTGTCATACCACGTGACGTTTCCCGTCACATGTATTGCCCTGACACATTGCTAGATGTCAATTTGGGACGACGGATGTGAATTGAAGATAAATTAAAAGGGGTATTTTAATTTATCGATTTTTGGTTAGATCAAAATAATAATTCACGACGTTAGACATCGTGATTGGGAACCTAATGGGTCACACGCAGAAGAGAACCAGAAGAATGTGATTTACCAATTAATTAATTGACAAGTGTTGGATAATTAACTAATTGATTTGCTTATTAATATGCCCGAATTAATTAATTGGATTAATTAATTCATGGACCGGATTCAATTAAATTAATTAATTAAATATTGGATCGGGTTCAATTTAAGAGACGAGCCGAGCCGAGCCCGTTTGGACATATACTAATAAGCTTCTAGGGTTTGAAAAATTGTAGAGATTTTTCATTATTCTTGCTAGCACAAGAAAGAAAACTCTAGCCATCATTTTTGTTCTCTGTGTGGATCACCATTGGAGGCTGGACAATTGGACAGCTTGGATTGCAGATCGTGATCATTGGAGTTCGAGAATCAGCAAAAGAGTTTGCAGAATTCATCAAAATTATTAATTCTATCACAGCTTTTATCTAAATACAAAGTAGATCCTTGTTTGGGATTCGAAAATAATTTAATTCTACTGTGCATGCTTAAGTGGAATCCCAACAGTGGTATCAGAGCCTCCTTTGTGTTTGTTAAAAGTTGTTTTGTAGTTTGCAAAAATCAAAAGTTGATTGTTTATGTTATTCTTGAGTCTAGAAATAATGAAAAATTGTTCTCGTCTTCAAAAATTATGTTTTGGAAAGGAAAATATTTTTTTGGTTAAAAAAAAAAAAAAAAAAAATTGGATCTGAAATCCGGCCGTGGCGGCGAATGCACCGGGCCATGGCGGCAGGAACCGGCTGCTCCCAAGGGGGAGCCGCTACGACCCGGAAACAGCAGCAACTATCGCTGCTGTGCATTGTAGCAGCGACAGTCGCTGCTGCTGCAGCGGCGCTCGCCGTCGGTGCGGATCGCAGCAGCGCACGGTCTTCCTGGTGGCTCGGGAAGACTAGATAGAATTAATACATAATCATCCACTCTTATATGTATGTTTATTTGCATGTTTGATGAAATATGTACATATATATACATGATTGTATTGATGAGACATTTGCATGATAAACCCCTCACTAAAATATTAAGTCAAAATTATTATTTGCCTTCCATCATTATAATGAAAAACGAGAGTCCTAAATCGATCTTAACTTGTTGAGTACACTCAAGGCTGGTCCATTAGAGATATGTTTTGCACTATGAAATATTTGATATTTCTGAATGATGGGTTTGACTTAACTAAAATTTATCTTTTGTTGAGTACACTCAAGAAGATAAATTCTAGAGGCGTGTTAAGCTAACATATAAGATGTGTGAAGACAAAATAGTTGTCAGCTTAATGATCTGGGAATTGTATGGAGATACAATTGATAACAGTATCTACCCAAATATTTTATTAAGGTTTGTTGAGTACGCTCAAGGTCTTAATATAATAAATGGGGTCTCAGCCTACTGGGAATCAAGTATGGATTCTATTAATTTATGCATGAGGGTCATAAATTTATTTTAAACAGTGGGAGCACATTTAATTTGATTAAAGTCCATATTAAATTATGCAATGCATTTTAATACATATTAATTCTTTATTTTTCGTCATTTACAGTTTTGAATCATGAGTAATCATATGAATTTGAGAGGCATACTGGATGCCAACAAACTGACCGGGCCTAATTTTCTCGATTGGCACCGCAATTTGAGAATTGTTCTCAAGCATGAGAAAATTGGTTATGTCCTGGAGAAGCCCTTTCCCGAGGTACCTACTGAGGACTCAATTGAGGAAGATATGGCTGCTTACAATAAACATAGTGATGACGATAACACTGCAACATGTGTGATGCTTGCAGCAATGTCACCTGAGTTGCAAAAGCAACATGGGGGTATGGATGCTTACACTATGATATTTCATCTCAAGGAGTTGTATGATGAACAGTCACGTGTGGAAAGATATGAGACTTCCAAGCAACTATACCGGTGCAAAATGGCAGAAGGATCTTCAGTCAGTGTTCATGTGCTGAAGATGATTGGCTTTATTGAGAAGTTGGCTCAATTGGGTTCTATAATGGACCATGAACTAAGTGTTGACTTGGTTCTGCAATCTCTGCCGGAGAGATATTCACAATTTATTATGAATTTCAATATGAATAAGCTCGAGTGCACACTCCCTGAGTTGCTGAACATGCTTAAGACTGTGGAGCCCAATGTCAAAGCTAGTAGTGGACATGTCTTAGCCATTCAATCCTCCAAGGGATTTAAAAGGAAGATTAAAGGAAGTTTTAAGAAAACATCCAAGAAGGCTAAGAGCAATAACAAAGCAGTTAAAGCAAACAAGGACAATACCAAATCTGATGACCCTTGCTATCACTGTGGAGTGAAAGGTCATTGGAAAAGGAACTACAAGGCTTACCTCGCAAGCTTGAAGGGAAAGAAGTCTTCTGAAACTTCATCTTCAGGTATACTTGTTATTGAGGTTAATATGTCTACTTCATTAGCTTCTTGGGTATTAGATACCGGATGTGGATATCATATTTGTATAAATATGCATGGACTAAAGAAAAGTAGGCCACTGCAGAGAAGAGAAGTTGACCTGCGCGTGGGGAATGGAGCAAGGGTTGCTGCATTAGCTGTAGGAACATACTTCTTACCATTGCCTTCGGGCTTAGTATTAGAATTAAAGAATTGTTATTTTGTTCCCGCCATTACTAAAAATATTATTTCTATTTCATGTTTGGACATGGATGTTTTTTCAATTAATGTTAAGAACAATCGTTGTTCCTTTTATCGAGATGAGATCTTCTATGGTTGTGGTGTATTACAAAATGGCATTTATGTTCTTGATACTGAGTCGTCTATTATGAATATAGAAAATAAAAGGCATAAAAATGATAATCTAAATAATACATATCTTTGGCATTGCAGACTAGGTCACATAAATGAGAAACGCATTTCCAAGTTACATAGAGATGGATACTTGGGGTCAAAAGATTTTGAATCATTTGAAAAATGCGAATCATGCCTATTAGGCAAGATGACTAAATTTCCTTTTACTGGAAAAGGAGAAAGAGCTGCACAATTATTGGGCCTAATACATACTGATGTATGTGGACCCATGTCAATTACTGCCAGAGGTGGTTTCTCTTACTTCATCACATTTACTGATGATCATTCTAGATATGGTTATGTATATTTGATGAAATTCAAGCATGAAGCACTTGAAAAGTTCAAGGAATTCAAACTTGAAGTAGAGAAACAGACAGGTAGAAGTATTCTCACACTGAGATCAGATCGGGGTGGAGAATATCTAAAAGGAGAATTTTTAGATTATATGAAAGAGAATGGGATTCTCTCGTAGTGGACTCCACCATATACACCACAACATAATGGTGTATCTGAACGGAGGAACCGCACTTTATTAGATATGGTGCGATCAATGATGAGCCATGCAAGCCTCCCAAAATCGTTTTGGGATCATGCACTAATTGCAGCGTGCTACACACTAAATCGTGTCCCATCTAAATCGGTTGACAAAACTCCATATGAGTTATGGAAAGGTAAAAGACCCAACTTATCTCATATGAAAGTATGGGGCTGTGACTGAATCGGATAAGCTTGAGGCTAAATCCGATAAATGTATATTCGTGGGATATCCAAAAGAAACTATTGGATATCAATTCTATAATCCCATTGAGAAGAAGGTGTTCATCTCAAAACATGCCATATTCCTAGAGAAAGAGTTCATTCTAGGAGAGAGTAATGGGAGCAAATTAGATCTTGAAGAAGTTCATGAATCCACAGATACTGCTGACCAATTAGATGAACCTGAGTCTGATCTCACACCTACTGAGGGACAAACTTTTGATCAGGGAATGGAGATTCCTGAGGACACTCCGGCTCAACGTAAATCAAGTAGGACCATTCGACCTCCTAGAAGGTACGAATTCTCGATTACTAATCAAGTGTTATTGATCGAGGATGATGAACCTACTAATTACGCAGAAGCAAAGTCAAGTGTTGACTCAAAGAGATGGCAGGATGCCATGGAATCCGAAATGAACTCAATGTATGAAAACAAGGTATGGACCTTGGTCGACCCTCCTGATGGGATAAAACCCATAGGATGTAAATGAGTTTATAAGAAAAAGGTCGATGTTGATGGAAACATCCATACATACAAAGCAAAGCTAGTAGCAAAAGGCTATAAACAAAGACAAGGTGTTGACTTTGATGAAACCTTTTCTCCTGTAGCCATGCTGAAGTCCATCCGGATTTTGCTTGCAATAGCTACATATCATGATTATGAGATATGGCAAATGGATGTCAAAACTGCTTTCCTTAACGGGAACTTGCAAGAGGAAGTGTATATGACACAACCTGAAGGTTTTGAATCCAAGGAAGTCAACAAGGTATGCAAGCTTGATCGATCCATTTATGGGTTAAAGCAAGCTTCTAGGAGCTGGAATCTTCGCTTTGATGAGACAATCAAAAAGTTTGATTTTATCAAGAATGAAGATGAACCGTGTGTATACAAGAAGACAAGAGGGAGTGTTGTCGTATTCCTAGTTCTATATGTAGATGACATATTATTAATGGGAAACGACATCCCAATACTTCAATCGGTAAAATTGTGGTTATCAAAGAATTTCTCCATGAAAGACATGGGAGAAACCGCTTATATATATTAGGAATTAAGATCTATAGAGATAGATCTAAAAGATTGCTTGGCTTATCCCAGTCTCCGTACATAGATAAAATCTTGAGAAGATTTAATATGGAAGAATCCAAAAGAGGATTATATCCCATGTCACATGGGATTTATCTCTCAAAAGATATGTGTCCCAAAACACATGATGAGAGGAATCGCATGGATAAGATTCCTTATGCATCAGCAATAGGATCTATCATGTATGCGATGCTATGTACGAGACCAGATGTTTCATATGCTCTAAGTGTTACGAGCAGGTTTCAAGTAAACCCGGTGAGAAACATTGGATAGCAGCTAAGAGCATTCTCAAGTACTTAAGAAGGACTAAAGATATGTTCTTAATTTATGGAGGAGATGAATTAAAAGTTAATGGATATACTGATGCTAGCTTCCAATCCGACAAGGATGATAGCAAATCTCAATCTGGATATGTGTTTACTCTCAACAATGGCGCGGTCAGTTGGAAAAGTTCCAAACAAGAAACAATCGTTGATTCAACAACAGAAGCCGAGTACATTGCTGCTTCTGAAGCAGCAAAGGAAGCCGTCTGGATCAAGAAGTTCATTAATGAACTTGGAGTCGTTCCTAGCAGTGTTGATCCCATACTTTTGTACTGTGATAACAATGGAGCAATCGCGCAAGCGAAAGAACCAAGGTCTCATCAACGATCCAAACATGTACTGAGGCGATACCATCTCATTAGGGAGATTGTACAAAGAAATGACGTAAAGATAGAGCGAGTTCCCACAGATGATAATATTGAAGATCCATTGACAAAGCCGTTGATATCCTAGTCCATGTATAAAAGTTATTTATTTTTTGAGATTATTTTTTGCAAATTACATAAATCTCCCCAATTTTTGATAATTTCGAAGATATCTAAAATACGCTAACGTTTCTAACTAAATCAATAACAAAGTATTGTTTTCAACAACAATAATGATTATTATTAAAGTAGCTACAAGATGGAATAAAGTTCGTTATTAGTATTTTAAATATTACCGCCAGTGTTTATGTTAAATATGAGAGAGAAGTGGTTAAGCGAGGTATGTATTATTCAAAAAACTGAAAAAGTTGGACCGATTGATCCAATTGAAAAAATCGAGAACCACAAAAATTTGGATAGGTTATGGCTATAGATCGGGACAAAATTCGAATAAGTGTCTAATTCAATCGAGAATTAGTTAGTCGATCAATATTTTCGTAGATTTCGCGTTTGAAATAAATTTGGAGGGAAAAAATGAATTTTAGAAAGTAGGGACCAAACATGTGCAATGTATAAATATGTACATTAATAAATTAATTTTAGTTACTATGAGGGTGCTTTGTGTAGATTAAAATCATATTTTAAGTGGATTGTGATAGAAGTTTTTGAAATGTATTGTTAAAAAGATGTGGGATCGTGAAAGATGTGGTTGATATTGATTATTTGACTTTAACTTAGATTAAAATAAGATTTTAAGCCGGCTCAAACAGGCCTATGTTTCTAAAGATCATCATGCCTCCTCGAACAAGTCATTTTGCCGTTCTTCTTCTTATTCTATGCTACATCAAATGGATTCTATTTTATGGACATTAGCTCTCTACAGTCAGTCTCCTCTTAGCCCCCGTTTAATTCATATTATTTTTTTCATTCTTATTTTTCTACTCATTTTCAATCACACATTTTTCAATAAAATAATATTTTCCATCACATCAATATTTTTTCATTCTTTTTCAACCACATATTCCTCATTACATAAAAAAAAATGCATTCTTTTGGAAATAATGTGCACCAAAAATGGGCAAATTACAAGTCTATTATGATGTTTATTGGGCTAGCCAGACAGCCAATGCAAATTGTGTTTCTTTTAGGGTGATTATATTATTTCATGGCAAAGTAACAATTGTGGCTTGTTCTAATACTAATGCATATTATCGAGCTACAGCATACTACATCTGAACTTCTTTGATTGAGATGGTCATAATTACAAGGTATGAAAAACATGCATGCTTCCATGACAACTCTTCACTGTGACAATTGTAGTGCTATTCAAATTATTCCTGGGTTGTTTATTTTGAGCGTGTTCGGTAGAGATTAAAATTGGATAAAAATTGAAAAATTAGTAATTATTATTGACTTTTATTAGATGGGTGAGACTCAATAACGACTATATTTTCAATTTTAATTGAATTTTAAGCACGATCGAATACACCATTTATGTATTTTCTTTAATTTTCAGCAGGTTAATTTAGTTGTCCTTTTCATTGTAAGTGTTGAGAATTGAGATAAAAAAATTTATTAGCCCATAAATCTTCGTTCAAAGAAAATATTAAATATATAGAAAAATAAGAATAGATTAAAGTAAATTTAATACAGTCAAAAATAGAATTATTACAAGGCTCATCCAAACCTTCAAATATCATAAGCAAAATATTATCCGTATTTACCGAACTCCCAATATTTTACTTTTGTACCCAACTGCAAAAACTGTCACTTGCTACAAAAGGGAGAAAAATGTCATATATTTATAGCGTATTCTAAAAAGCGTAAGTAGAGGTGACAAACGAGTCACGAGCGGCTCGGACTCGTAAAAAAGACGAGCCCGAGCCGAGCAGGGGACTCGCTAGGCGAGCCGAGGTTTCTTTACAAGCGGCTCGTGGGCTTGCCTAAATTTTTTTTTTCCTCCAAAAAGGCTTATATCTTAATTAAAAAAATAATTAAAAAAAACGACCGGCTTGGCTCGGCTCGGGCTCGCCGAGTACCCATTTTGGGCGAGCTCAGGGCACAAGCCTAGCTCGCCCAAAATGGGACGAGCCAAGCTTAAGCATGCGAGCACGAGCCGAGCTCGAGTGGGCAAGGGCGGAGTCGGCTCAACTTGATCCATTGCCACCTCTACCGTAAGACGTGGGGAAGCGTGGGGGCCAAACTTCCGCCTAGGCGTAAAAAAGAATTATCTTATTTTAAATTTTTTAAGTTAATTTAAAAATTATTTAATAATTAAAGAAGAAAAAGCGTATTAAAACCTCAAAGCATAATAATAATAATAATAATAATAATAATAAAGCACACGTTAGGCAATGCGCAATGCGAGGCATTTTGAATCGACTTCGCGCCTATGCACCACTTTTTAGAACATTGATTTATGGTGATTAATTGCTCAATTCTTGATTTGTGGTGAATAATTGCTCAATTCATGACCTAATTCACTCCAAGCTTCGGTTGGACCCAAGGTGGAAGTTTGGGAAAATTTGCAATTTTCCGTACCAATCAAATAAGGGAAAATTTGCAACACATTTCCAATTCTTTCGAATATTTATAAATTTTGTCCTAATTTTTCATTTATTGCAACCGGAATTCCAAACCTTTCATTCCCGTGCGGCTAAGGACAAATGGATGGATTCGGTCCATAGTTGGCCAGAAAAAACAATTTTGACCACATTTTGAACAATTTTTAAAAAGGCAAAATCGTACATTTATATTTTTAACATAAAATAATTAAGTTAAAAAATAAAAATAAAAAATGGATAATTACAACCACGACTCAAAACCTTTCAAATCTTTATAGATTTAACCCTATTTTTCCAATTGTTGCAACCGTATTCCCAAACCTTTCATTCCCATACGACTGAGGACAAATGAACAGATTTTGTCCATTTGTCTGTTTGTTGACCAAAAAAATGATTTTGACTACATTTTGAACAAATTTGAAAATGGTAAAATCGTAAATTTATATTTTCTACATAAAACAATTAAGATAAATAAACAAAAAATAAAACGCCACGCCATGCCAACCAACCAAAACAAAATCCGTCCATTTATCGGTGATCACCGTCACTCACCCAAACATCGCATCGCAACCAAGAGAAGAGATTTCGTTTCAGATCCAACAATAACAATTAGAATTTGATCGCTTAATGTAGATGTTTAAAATTTAAATCAATTTTTTTTTCTTGTCCCGTTATAGAAATTGAAAGCAAAATGATATTTAAATTGACAGATTTGGAAAATTAAAATTGGCATTGGAGAGGAAAGTGAAGTCCGTGTGCATAGATAATCAAATTTGGAGAGATTCGGCACAAACAGATGAAGCGACAGCAAACACTTTAAGATAGATGAGTTCATAAGGAAAGTGGATCAAATGACTAATTGGAACCAAAAATACTTGTAAGTGGCAAGGGAAGTGGAAGTTACGAAGTTGTGTAGAAAGGAATTAAGGGAGAATTTGGTGGGGGATAGAGTGTTATGAAATCAACCATCGGATTGAATTGTTGAAGTTATATGGCACAATAATGAATTATTTGATCAAAAGCAAAAGAATAAAAGAAGATAAGAAAATATGACAGTGGAATTAGAAAATTTTATTACACCAATAATTATAAACAAATATAGAATTGATCATAAAGTTCTGATAATCTCTTTTCTCATACTTATGAAATTGTATAGAAGAACCTAATATTTATAGGAAATATGTAAGTGATGTCCAAACCGTCCCGTAGAGTTGTCGATTAAGTAGGATGTCAAAAAAATCGTGTTTAAAATGAAAAGGAGAGAGAAAAACACGGAAAACTCGAAACAAGTAGGTGACGCCGCGAACTTTTCCAAATTGTTTTTTTTATCCCGAACTTTTCTTCAAGTCCAATACCGATTTTCAACTCCCAATTGACTTCTAAAATAGAACTTCAACTTCACATAGGATTTCAATAACATTCCAAACTAAATTCGTCTTAACGTGCACTTCAATTAGAATTCTTCAATTACTTCAATAAGAAATTCAGGTCACACTCAAATACTAACATAAAGGAATGTGAATCTTCTTCTGAAATGGTGGCTAAAGTGACCACTTTGTTCAAGCTTCGCTCAAGGATTTCATGGTGACCTAACGTAATTTATTTTATTGTGCAAAATGCATGGATTCATAGTGCTCTTATGTAAAATACAAAACAAGTTCTAGCTCAAGTACAAGACAATCAAAATCATCACGAGGAATTAGACGACAGTGGTGGTGGCAAGCGACTACTGGTGGTAGATGGATGTATTTTGGTTTGATTTAGTTAGCGTGAGGGAATAAGATAAAGTTTTATTTCTTTTCTTTTTTTATCTTTTTGTTTATTTATTTTAATTATTTAATGTGAGAATATAAGTTTACTATTTTTTTCCTTTTTAAATTTATTCAAAATGTTGGTCTAAATTATTTTTTCTAGTCAACTAACGGATATATGAACGGAATTTGTCCATTTGTCCTTTAGTTGCACAAGAATGGAAGTTTTGGAACCACGAGCGTAATAAATGAAAGATTAGGATAAAATCTGGAAGATTTAAAAGATTTGAGAATTTGATTGCAATTATTCCATAAAATAATAATATTTTAGCATCTTTTGCTCTAAGGAAAGACCAAGTACCACACATGCTTTATTGAAATATGCTACATGTACATAAACACACTTGTGTACATGTAAACAAACCATACTTTATTATACGATAAAGAATTTGCGCCTCCTTTTGTTTCGGTCACGTTTTGTCTAATTTCCCAAACATTACGAAGGTCTCAATGCAAGTTCTCCTTCCAAATAATGAGAATGATATTAATAAACCATGAAAGGCAAAAGTTTCTAAGTAATTTGATAGGAAAGGCTATTAGGATGCTAAAGAATATTGCGTTTGGTTTAGTCATACGATTCCTTATAGTTTCCTTTATGTATAAGCAACAAAAATAATTAGCAGATTACTTCAAACAACAGTTAAGGTATCCTTGAAATGAAAGAAAACCCAACTCGAATACACGACTCCTTGCCACTTGTAGCTTGTTTTTTATTACGTCCAAAAACTCTAATAACAAGAAGATTGTCCCGTGACTAGTCCGATGATAAGTTGAATTTAGCTTGATAGTAAAAAGTGCTATCATCGTTAGTCGGTATTGCCATTATCATCTTCATCTGCTCAATTATTGAGCTACGTCGTATTCTTCTACTAACTTTTCTTTATATCGTTTATTTAGAGTTCAAATTAGATATGTCTCGTATATAACTATAAAGAGATGAACTATGTTGGGAAAGTTCAGAATCTAATATATTAGATAACACTTAACTTCTGAAATTATTGAGCAAACCTCCACCGTAATCCTGTTGGGTTTATGCTAAAAATAGATATAAAATGAGCATGATTATTTAGTTGATATCGGCATCGAATGAGGGGATGGTATCCTACAAGGGATCATTGTCTTCAATTGGTAAACTCGGTTATCATGTCACCTTTAGACTTGAAAATGGACATCTAGTCATTATTGTGGCTTGTTAGTTACAACAAATTGAACTCGCGGGCATATACCTCATTCTCTTGTCTGAGCTGTAACTTACATTGGTTTCAAGCAACACCACGGGTTGAATGTTGGGAACCTACTTAGTCATGCGCAGTGGTAGTAAAGCAAATTTAGATTCCCAAATATGGATCTGCTTTATATTTAGATAGAAACTGTAATTAGAATTGTACCTTAATTAAATTCTGCAAACTCTTTTGTTGATGCACGAACTCCAATGATAACGATCTGCAATCCAAATTGTCCAATTGTCTAGCATCCAATAGTGATCCACACAGAGAACAAGAATAATGGCTAGGGTTTTCTTTTCTCGTGCTAGCAGAATAATGAAAATTCTCTACAGTTTTCAAACCCTAGAAGCCTATTAATGTAAGTCCAATTGGGTTCTGCCCGTCTCTCAAACTAAACCAAGTCCAATATTTAATCAAATTAATTAAACTTGGTCCATGAATTAATTAATCTAATTAATTAATTCGGGCCTATTAATAAGCAACCCAATTAATTAATTATCCAACGCTTGTCAATTAATTAATTAGTAAATCACATTCTTCTGGTTCTCTTTTGTGTGTGACCCATTAAGTTCCTAATCACGATGTCTAACGACATGAATTATTATTTTGATCTAATCAAAATTGATAAATTAAATACCCTTTTTAATTTATCATCAATTCACATCCGTTGTTCCAGATTGACATCTAGCAATGTGTCAGAGTAATATATGTGACGAAAAAATGTCACGTGGTATGACAAAACCAAACTGTCCGTTTACCGTGAAACTATAATTCATTCGTCAATATGATCCGATCAATTACGAGATATGGATGTGTGTCAATCTCAATTATCGATCATATCTTTTATCATACTGTTAAGTCAATGTAAGTTGAAAACTCTTTTTTGACTTATGAGTTCACATTGGCCAAGAATTTCATTATCAACTTAACTGGATGAAATGTAGATCATAATCTCTTACTATCTAAGAGTGACGAATCCTTTATTGGTCATTCACAACCTTCATATGATTCTTGACATACCCGAACGATGTCATATTGCCACCTTTGACAGAGCAACATCCGACATCACCAAAGTATGACTGTCCTCATATAAGGCACTATGATGACCTCAAGTCAAAAGACCAATTCCACTACCGAACGTTAGAGATTAACGACTGACGCTCAGATAGTTTTCCATGTCGAATCTCTCAGCGGGTCTCTAATGTTTTGTTTTATAACAAAACATTCACGTATTCATTCAAGTGTCACCACACTTTAGCTTGTGAGATCAACTACTTACTTCATAAGTAAGAAATGCCACACGTGATGGTCTATCCGTAATAACGATATCCGTATCTCGTTATTACATATGACCACAGACGATTTAAGATTCAGTCATACGTAATTTGTATCTCACAATCACAACTCCTTTTGATTAACAAATCACCAAAACTTGAATCTACGGATTCTATTATTTAATTAATTAGAATATTAATTCAATAAATAATAGATCTTGCCATAAATATGTCTCGGTTATATATATATTAAAAGTGCTTATATCCAAAGTTGATTGGACCTAGGGCATAACACTTACAAACTCTCACTTGCACTAGATCCAATCCCTTATGCATCTTATACCATAAGAGTCCACATGACGATCATGTTTATGCTGCGACAACTCTTTGTCAATGGATTTGCAATTTAATAACTCATTCTTTCTTTACGTCATTTCATTGTATTATCTTTTCAATGAGATAATATCGCCTTAACATATGTTTGGATCATCGATGAGACCTTAGTTCCTTCATTTCCACGATGGCTCTATTGTTATCACAAGCAGAAGCGTGTGATCAACAATGTTAGGAACTACTCCAAGTTCATTAATTAACTTTCTGATCCAGACCACAACTTTTGTTGCTTTCTAAAGCATAACAGTATAAGGATTCTATTATTGAATCAACGGTTATTTTCGATTTGGAACATTTCCAACATACCGCTTAAGAGTAAACAAATATCCTAATTGAGATATGATATCATTCTAGTTTGACTAGAAGTTAGCATCGGTGTATTCATGAACTCTTAGTTCATATTCTCCATATAAAATCTTCTCAAGATTTTATTTATATAGATTGGGATGAATTTAAACATTCTTTTATATTTATCTCTATAGATCAACTTGTTTCTTTTACATCTATTACAGAGAAATTATTTGACAACCATAATTTCAACAATTGAAACATAGAGACATTGTTTCCTATAATATGTCTCATACATATAATATTAGGAATGCGACAATACTCCCACTATTTTCTTTTAAACACACAATTCATTTTTGATAAAATTAAACATTTTGATTTTTATATCAAATCGAATATTTTAGCTCTAAAAGGCTTATTTTAATCTATATTGAACTTTTCTTGTAAACTCATTTACAACCTATGGGTTCTAATCCATTAGGCGAGTTGACCAATGTCCAAACTTTGGTAACATTAAGTTCATATCGGATATTATAGCCTTATGTCATCTCAGCGAGTCAACATTTGACTTTGCTTATGCATAATTAGTAGGTTCATCATCATTGATTAGTAATGTTTGATTAGTAATCATGGATTTTTACCTTTTAGAATGTGGAATGATCCTATAAGATTTACAAGTAGCTGTCGTGTCCCTAGGAGTCTCAACTTTCTGATCAATAGTATGTCCATCAACAGGTTTGGGATCAGACTCAAGTTCATCTACTTGGTTAACTATATCTGTGAATCCTTGAACTCCTTCAAGACTTATTCTACTCTCACTGTCCTCTCCTAGAATAAACATTTTTTCTAAAAGTGTGACATGTCTTGAGATGAATACCTTATTCTCGACGGAATTATAGAATTGATATTCAATTGTCTCTTGAATATCCCACAAATATATATTTATCGGATTTAGTTTCAAACTTATCTGATTCAGTGTGCTTCACACAAGCGTCACAGTCCAAACTTTCATATGAGATAAGTTGGACATTTCCATAACTCGTATGGAATTTTGTCAACCGATTTAGATGTGACATGTTTAGTGCGCGACACATGGCAATTAGTGCATAACCTCAAAACGATTTTGAAGTATTTGCATGGCTTGTCCTTAGTTGCACTATATCTAATAGTGCACGATTCCTCATTGCAAATACATCATTATGTTGCAATGTATGTAGATGAATCCACTGTGAGAGAATCACATTCTCTTTTAGATAATCTAAAATTCTACATTTTATGTATTCTCCACATCGATCAAATCTTGGTGTGAGAATTTATTTACCTATTGTTTCTCAATTTTTAGTTTGAATCACTTGAACATTTCAAGAGTTTCATACTTGAATTTCATCAAATATATATGAGCATTTCTGAAATAGCCGTCTAGTAAATGTGATGAGATAAGAGAAATTTTATCTAACATTGATTGATATGTGTCCACATACATTACTATGTATTAGACTCGGTAATTATACAAATCTTTCTCCTTTTCAAGTAAAATGAGATATGGTCATTATGCCGAACAGACATATTTTGCATTTGTCAAATGATTCAAAATCATTTAACCCAAATGTACATCTCCATGTAAGTTTGGAATTGCATTTTCATTTATATGACCAAATCTCCAATGTCAGATATAGGTGTTATTCAGATTATCATTTTTTATGCATTTTATTATCTATACTCATTATAAAATACTCAATATTTAGAATATAAATATCATTTTGTAATTTACCATAACCATTAAGATCTTATCAAGATAAAAGGATCAACAATTGTCCTTAACATTAAAATAATTCATGTCCAAATATGAAATTTATTTAATGCTCTTGGTAATGGCAAGAACAAAACAATATTTCTCTAATTATAATATTAAGCTTAAAGGCAAAGGTAAGAAGTAGCTCCTATAGGCAATGCAGCAACATTTGTTCATTCAACATATAGGTCAACTTCTTCCCTTTTTGCAGTAATCTACTTCTGTTTAGTTTTTGTATATTTATACAAATATGAGATACATATCTGGTATCAAATACCCACGAAACTAATGAAGTAGATATAGGCATTGCAATTTCTTTTTCAATGATCTATTATTCCAAAATGATAATAATGGTCATTAGATTTAGCATTGTCCTTGTTTGTTTTAACTGTCTTAACCATCTTATATGTTTTCTTAAACATCCTTTAGACTTTCCTAGAGGAATCTATGACTAAGATTTGCCCATTACAAACATAGATATCGGGCTCAACAGTCTTAAGCATGTTCAGCAATTCAATAAATGTGCATTCGAATTTTATTCATGTTAAATTCATAATTAGTTATGAATAACTCTTTGGCAAAGATTGCAGAACCAAGTCATACTTAGTTCTTTGTTCGTGACTGAACTCGATTGAGACAACTTCTCAAAGTAGTCAACGTCTTCAGCACATCAGCACTGGCTGAAGACTCTTCTGCCATTATGCACTAGTATAGTTGCTAAGAAATCTCATATCTTTCCACACGTAATTGTTCATCATTCAACACTTTGAGATGGAAAATCACGTGTTAGCATCTATATACTTATGTTGCTTTTGTAACTCGGGTGACATAGTCGCAAACATCACATATGTTGCAGTGCTATCGTCATCACTGTGATTATTATAGAAGTCACATCTTCCTTTATTGAGTCATCAACAAGTGTCTCTGGAAAGGGCTACTCAAGGACATAACCATTTTTTCATGCCTGAGAACAATTCTCAGATTGCAGTGTCAATCAAGAAAATTTGATTTGGTTGTTGGCATACAATATGCTTCTCAAATACATATGGTTACTCAAGATTCAATAAATGTAAACGACGAAAAGTAAAAGAATAATATATAAAATGCATCGATTAATTTAACATGATCTTTTATTAAATTAATTTTGCTCCCACTGTTTAACTCAAATTTATGACCATCTCACATAAATTTATGGAATCCATACTTGATTCCTAGTGGGCTAGGATCTCATTTGTTATATTAAAACCTTGAGTGTACTCAACAAGTCTTAATAAAATATTTAGGTAGATACTATTATCAATTGTATCTCTATACAACTCCCAGATCATTAAGCTGACAACTCTTTGTCTTCACACATCTTATATGTTAGCTTAACACGCCTCTAAAATTTATCTCCTTGAGTGTACTCGACAAAAGATAAGTTTTAGTTAAGTCAAATTCATTATTCAGAAATATCTAATATTTCATAGTGTCAAACATATCCCTAATAGACCAGCCTTGAGTGTACTCAACAAGTTGAGATCGATTTAGGACTCTTGTTCTTCACTATAATGATGGAAGGCGAATAAGAAATTGACTTAATATTTTTAACGAGTGTTTTTGCATACTAAGGTCTCATCGTAATAATTATATATATATTATTATACATCTAACATGCAAATAAACATACATATAATAGTGTGGACGATTATGGACTTATACTATCTAGTCTTCCCGAGCCATAAGGAAGACTAGTTGGTCAGTTCCTAGGGGGTATAACATTGATTCATACAATGCTCCATCTCTATGGTCTCTTCCTCTTCTTGTATCTTCAATTAGTCCAGCTGCAACTTGTATCCTATACTAATTGGCACGCAAATCTAAATAATATCGGACACGCAAGTCCATAATAATAACGGACTTGCATGTCCAAAATAAATTAGAGCTTGCAGGCCCATAAAACAATAAGAATAAAACTAACCGTTCAACACATCCACATGGTCGAGTCCATAATCATCCACTAGTAAAACATTCATCATATAAATGCATTCCTATATAATATCTAATATTATATGCAAACATATTTCAAGTTTCAAACTTCTAGCAATAAAGTCGTCTAAACTAATTTAGACAAATAGAACGGAATAATTAATTAATCAATTAATTTAATTAGCAGGTATATTTAATTAAAATCAAATTTTAATTTTATATACCAAATTAGAATCTCATTCTAATTCCACTATTACAGGGTGGAACTATTTAATTAAAACCAAATTTTAATTAAATATCAAATTAGAGTCCAACTCTAATTCCAATAAAATTTTCGGGCGAGACAATTTAATTAAAATTAAATTTTGATTCAATGTCAAATTAGAGTTCAACTCTAATTCTTAGATATTAGGGCGAATTTATTTAATTAAAATCAAATTTTAGTTAAATACAAAATTAGAGTTCAACTCTAATGCTAAGAAAAATTATAGGGTGTGACAACTTAATTAAAATCAAATTTCAATTAAATGTCAAATTAAAGTCCAACTCTAATTCCAAAAATATATTAGGGGTCAGATAATTTAATTAAAATCAAATTTTAATTAAATACAATATTAGAATCCATCTCTAATTGCAATTGAATTAACATTTTAATTTAGGATAAAACTCCTAAATAAAATAAAATTCAATTTAGGGTCAAGTTTAATATTTAAGTTAAAATCTAATTTTAACGAAAATATAAAAGGTCGTCAATTTTAAATAAAATTTTAAACAGGTCAAAATTGAAAAATTTAAGGTCAAACCATTTTAATATTTAAATTCAAAAGCCCTTTTTTGAAAATTGCAACTTGACCAAACTTTAAAATTAAAAGGCAGCCATTCAATTTCGAAAATTGCATGACGGGTCCTTTATTTAAGAATTGCAAATTGACCCTTTTCTTATAATTTCAGGAGGGGGCCTGCAATTTCGTAAATTGCAACAGAAGCCCCCTCCTCCACCTCAACTGTGATTCGAAACTGAAACCCTAAAAATCGGCCATCTTTCTCTACTGCGCCGCATCTTCCTTTATGAAGAAACGACGGTGCGCCATCGCTGCCACACAACGGGACGCACCGTAAGGCACGTGCAATAACCAGCAACAGCGCCGCACGCTATTGCGATTTCCAGCAGTGGCGCTCGCCATTGCGACCTGCAGCGATGGCGAGCATCGCTGCTGCCTCCGAACCGTGGCCCGCCCGCAGCCGTGCGTTCCAGCCGGTTCGTGCCGCCATGGTCGGTGGTGTCACCCCTACCACCTTTTCTTTTCTTTTCTAAATCAAATTTTGAAGATGAATAACAATTTTTCAAAATTGCTAGAACAAGAAAATGACAACAATCAACTTTTGATTGTCACGCGAAGTTAAACAATTTCTAACAAAAACAACTTGGCTCTGATACCACTACTGGGAACCTATTTAGTCATGCGCAGTGGAAGTAAAACAAATTTCAATTTCCAAACAAGGACTTATTTTATGTTTAGATAGAAACTGTGATTAGAATTGTACCTTAGATGAATTTTGCAAACTCTTTTGCTGATTCACGAACTCCAATGATCACGATCTGCAGTCCAAACTGTCCAATTGTCCAGCCTCCAATGATGATCTACACAGAGAACGAGAATGACGACTAGGATTTTCTTTTCTCGACTAGGATTTTCTTTTCTCGTGCTAGCAAGAATAATGAAAATTCTCTACAGTTTTCAAACCCTAAAAGCCTATTAATGTAAGTCCAATTGGGCTCGGCCCATCTGTCAAACTAAACCAAGTCCAATATTTAATCAAATTAATTAAACTTGGTCCATGAATTAATTAATCTAATTAATTAATTCGGGCATATTAATAAGCAACCTAATTAATTAATTATCCAACGCTTGTCAATTAATTAATTAGTAAATCACATTTTTCTGGTTCTCTTTTGTGTGTGACCCATTAGGTTCCCAATCACGATACCTAACGACGTGAATTATTTTGATCTAATCAAAATTGATAAATTAAATACCCCTTTTAATTTATCATCAATTCACATCCATTGTCTCAGATTGACATCTAGCAATGTGTTAGGGCAATACATGTGACGGGAAAATATCGCGTGGTATGACAAAACCAAACTTGTTCGTTTACCGTGAAACTATATTCCCTTCATCAATATGATCCGATAAATTACGAAATATGGATGTGTGTTAATCTCAATTATCGATCATATCTTTTATCCTATTGTTAAGTCAATGTAAGTCGAAAATGAGTTTTCGACTTATAAGTTCACATTGGCCAAGAATTTCATTATCAACTTAACTGGATGAAATGTAGATCATAATCTCTTACTATCTAAGAGTGACGAATCCTTTATTGGTCATTCACAACCTTCATATGATTCTTGACATACTCGAACGATGTCGTATTGCGACCCTTGACAGAGCAACATCCGACATCACCAAAGTATAACTGTCCTCATATAAGACACTATGATGACCTCAAGTCAAAAGACCAATTCCACTACTGAACGTTAGAGATTAACCACTGACGCTCAGATAGTTTTCCATGTGGAATCTCTCAGCGGGTCTCTAATGTTTTGTTCTATAACAAAATATTCACATGTTCATTCAAGTGTCACCATACTTTAACTTGTGAGATCAACTACTTACTTCATAAGTAAGAAATGTCACACGTGATGGTCTATCCGTAATAACGATATCCTATCTCGTTATTACATATGACCACAGACGATTTAAGATTCAGTCATACGTAATTTGTATCTCACAATCACAACTCCTTTTGATTAACAAATCACCAAAACTTGAATCTACGGATTCTATTATTTAATTAATTAGAATGTTAATTCAATAAACAATAGATATTGCCATAAATATGTATCGGTTATATATATTGATTGGACCTATGGTATAACATTTATATTGAACTCGTGTTTCTACCTAGCTTGCTACACCTCGAATTTGTGTGGACGCCATGTAAGTGCCACCATAAAAGTGAAGGTCATGTAGGCTGATAACATCAAACCATGTGGCAACTTCGCATGTTTCCCAGGCTCTTCAGCTAGACGGGTTGAAGCAGGTTGACCTAGGAACTTCGCCTTCATCAATTCCACATCATACCATATGGTCTTCACATGGATAGTCATTATTGTTAAGCCACACCCCTCCACCAAATCCCATCTCGATGGAACTTAAGTGGGAAAACTCTATTAAGTTCGTCGAGCGAGGACTTTCGAATGAGGCATTGTGCTTTTGAAAATGATGGGATGTGATGCCAATTGGGCTCTTAGGCTACGATAATAGTGGGTCGTTCAGCCCAACACTCTACTTAAACAATTGCCCAATAACTTGGCTAGCCCAAAATTTGAATCCATTGCTTAAAAACGTCTTAAGAAATGCACTTTAGAAGGAACTCAACACTTTTGTCTTTTAAGTTTCTGGAAAGCCCGGACCGTTGGATCATGATTTAGATCAATGTATGGAGATAAGGGTATAATAATACCCTCAGTTACGGTCATAATTTGACTTATGCCTTTTGGTGTTAGCTTCCAGAATTTTCCATGTTTTCTCTTCGTATTCTTCTTTCAAACCCCTGGTTGGAAGTTGATTCTGTTGGGAAAATTTTACCGTCATAATGATCGTTCATGTTGGATCACCAAGAATTTGTGAATCGAAGCGGAAGCGTACCTAAATCAGATATAATTAATTCAATGATTTAGTCCTGCGATTTTAGTTTTCCAGATTAACACATAGTTCTTTATCTCTCTCATGATGGGAGTCGGAATAGAATGAACAATTACTTGTAATTTGTGGACTATAACTGTATATATATACTAACGGCCCATTGACCTAATTCTGCCCATCATGAAATTAGGAACATGCCGATTACGTATATTAACATAACTAAATAACATAGATCAAACATGGAAGTGTTGCATGGAAATTACATGTGATGTGATCGTAACGTGCCAATTTCTAATTGGTCCACATCAATACCTTAGTATGATCATTTTCAAATAATTTTAATCATAAATCATATCTAAAATGACAGTATATGTGTCTAATATGAAAAGCACGGAAATACAAACTCCAACTGAAACTAGATATTTTTAAGAGATATTACACTCACATGAGCAATGTGCTCATAAAAGACCTTGTGTATCAATCCTTTAAGGAAAAATCTTTATGTACCTAATTTTTTACCTAATCGACAAGTGACGGTCCCCTATTAGGAGGGCGCTTGGAGACCCAAGCCCCCCCCCCCCCCCAATAGGGGGTCGCCATTTGGTAATTAGATAAAACTTTAGATAAATGATTTGGCACATGTAGCACTATTCATCCTTTAATAAATGGATCCGCAACCATGAAATTTGTCCCGATATGCTCTATTGACACATGTCCACTCTGAATTCTTTCTTTAATAGTGAGGAACTTGATCTCTATATGATTTAACTTCGTTGAGCTCATGGTATTATTGAAATGCAACACTGTTGATTTATTGTCACAAAATAACTTGAGTAGCATTTCTATATTGTCCACAATGCGCAGCACAATAACAAAATTTTGCAATCATATTCCATGGTTTGACGCCTCATAACATGTTATAAACTCTGATGCCGTGATGAAAGTGGTGATGAGTGTCTGCTTAGCACTCTTCCATGAAATAGCACCTTAGCAAGCATGTAGATATAGCATGAAGTGAATCTAATAGTAACTTGGCATCCCGCGAAATCGGAATTAGAGTAACCGATGATCTCCAATTGATCTGATCTACTGTACGTGAACATGTAGTCCTTTATTCTATGTAAATGCCACATAACCCTTTTGGCTGCTTTCCAATGATCCATTCTCGAGTACTTAAATATCTCTCTACTATACCAACAATATACGCTATATCCGGACGCGTACAAATATGAGCATACATTAAACTTCCTATAGCTGAAAGCTAAGAAATCTTCTGTATTTCTTTAATTTTCAAGTCATTTTTGGGGTATTGACTTAAACTGAACTTGTCTCCTTTAGCTACAAGGATGTCACCTGGTTTACAATCTTGCATGTCATATCTTTTAAGTACCTTTTCGATATAACTCTTTTGTGATAATCAAATAATACCCCAAGAACGATCCCAGTGTATTTGAATTCCTAATATAAAAGAGACGTCAAAATTCATTGCTAGAAATATCTTGGTTTCGTGCAATAAATATGTATCGTTACTGGCAAGCAATATGTCATCGACAAATAAAATCAGAAAAATATACTTACTCCCACTAAACTTGTAGTATATACAATCATCGATCAAATTCATCTCAAAACCATATGATATGATCACTTGATGAAACTTGTAATACCATTGATGAGAGGTTTGTCTGAATCCTCGATGGATTTCTGCTTTACATCATCCGACACAAAGTTTTCTTATTGCACCGTATACATTGTTTCATCAATGTCACAATTGAGAAACGTTGTCTTAACATTCATCTGATATAACTCAAGATCGAAATGCCCTACCAATGTCATTATAAAACCTGAAAGAGTCTTTCGAAGAAACCAGAGAGAAAGTATCTTCATAATCAACACCTTCTTCTGTGTAAAGCCATTTGCGACAAAACGAGTCTTCAAATCCCTCTTGGTCTTAAATATTTATTTGCAACCAATGGATTTCACACTTTTAGGCAATGGAATGAGGTCACACACGTCGTCGTCCTTCATTGACTTTAGCTCTTCATTTATTGCATCGAGCCACTTTTGAGAGTTGGAACTTTCCATGGCTTGACGAAAGTTGATCGGATCATCTTCCACTACTCTAATGTCAACTTCATGTTCTTAGAGAAATATAATGTGAGCATTCGAAACCGCACTTTTCCTCTTTTTAATGGATCTTCTTAATGGCAAGTTCTTAAGGTTGTAGAGTTTGTTCTTCTGGAACGAGTTATTGGCCTTGAGAGGGAGATACAACAACATTGTCTTGATTTGAGGTCGCTTCTTGAACAATGTCCAGGATAGAAATATGATCCTGGTCATTGTCAATAGCAATTGGAGGAATTTCAACGTATTACTCCTCAAAGACAAAGTATGTAATACTTTTTTTCTCCCCCAACAAACTCAACATTTTCGAAGAACCGGGCATTTCCTGTCTCGAGAATTCCCTTAGTTGTGGGATCATAAAATTTGTAACCCTTAGACCTTTCAGAGTATCCAATAAAATAACAACCGATAGTCCTTGCGTCTAATTTCTTTTCATTTGGCCTATAGGGCCTTGCCTCAGCTGCATATCCCAAAATGTGTACATGCTTCAAACGGCATCTTGCCCGTCCAAAGCTCATAAGGAGTTTTATCAGTGGCCTTAGTCAGAGCTCTGTTAAATATATGCGTTGCGATTTTTAATGCTTCACTCCAGAGTGATTCTGGCAAGGTAGAATGAGTAATCATATTCCTCAATATATCCTTAAGCGTTCTATTTCGTCTTTCAGTATCACCATTCATAGTAGACGAACTTGACATAGTGTACTGTGGGACGATACGAAATTCCTCTAGGAATTTAGCAAATGGTCATGGAAGTTGTTCACTTGAACCGTCATATCTGCCATAATATTCATCACCACGGTCAGATCTGACGCTTTTAATCCTTTTGTCGAGTTGGTTTTCAACTCCAGCTTTATAGATTTTTAACACATACAACGACTGTGATTTTTTATGCATGGGATATATATAGCTATATCTAGAAAATTCGTCTATAAATGTTATAAAATATTGTTGACTATTCCAAGAAGCCGTAGGCAATGGTTCACAAATGTTCGTATGTATAAGTTCTAAGACGCCTAAAGTCTTATTGGCTTGAAATCTCATTTTATTGATTTTTTTCACTTTATATAGTTAACACACATATAATAATCTATAAAGTCAATGAGATTGAGAATTTCGTTAGACACAAGTATCTCGATTCTTCTCTTGGAAATGAAACGTAATCTCTTGATATGATTAATTTTCGCTTTACACCTTGAGTACTTACATACAATGATTTATTAAAAGAAGCAATCATATCAATTAAATAAAGATTATCTTAATCTAATAAAGAAACGGAACCGACCAATTTTGAATTATGAAGCAAACTAAATATTTCATTCCCAAATGAACAAGAATAACTAGATTTGTCCAAAACATAAATAGAAATCAAATTTCGTTGAAAAGATGGTACAATAAATGTCACTTTAAGATTCAAATAAAATTCAGTCTTTAAAAATAATCTAAATCTTCCTATTGTTTCTATTTCCACCATCTTGACTTCCTCAACATAGATGTATCTTTCATCATCACTTGATTTTTGGCAACTCAGGCAACCTTGCATAGACACACTGATGTGAGTTGTTGCACCAAAATCTATCCACTGTGTGTATTTAGGTACTAAAGTTAAATTAACCTCAAAACAAACCAAATGAAGAAGAATACATTTCTGGCATGTCATACGTGATAGTTGGTACAGTTCTTCTTCTTATGACCTACAGCTCCATAGAAGAAACAACCATCCTCAGTTTATTCTTTATGCCATTTCTTTTGTGATGCTGTACCCACAGTTTTCTTATCATTTTTCCTTTTTTTTGATCTTTTTGTCATTGGAGGTGGTGGCTAAATGAGCACTTTCTGTCTTGTCATGCTTTAATCTTTCCTCTTATTGGACACAGTGTGAGATGAGCTCATTAAGGACTATGAGTTCTTTTGACAATTGTAGCTCACCTTGAATTGACTAAATTGTGCCAGAAGGGATATCACAACCAAGTGCACCAACAAGTTTTCAGATAAATCCAATTTGAGTGCTTTTAGTTTTGAACCAATGTGAGATATTTCCATAATGTACTCCCGTATGTTTCATTTCCCTTTCTACCTCATTGAGATAAGGTTTTGCCAAAAGTGTACTAGTTTCAGCCTTTTCATTCTTGGCAAACATCTTCTCAAGGTCCTCAAGGAAACCCTTAGCCGTAATCACCTTATCGGACATAGTGTCTCGAAATGCTTCTGGAATAGCACGCTTTATGACCAACAGACTTATGTGGTTCGATCGTTCCCACTTTTTAATCTCTCTTGTCATCAGATGTATTCTTATTAGTAAGCGCAGTAGGTTGATCGACCCGTAAAGCAAGGTCCAGATCCATAACTCCAAGAACAATCATCACGTTCTCTTGCCATGCCTTAAAGTTGGTGTCATTAAGCATTGGAATTGAATTGATGATATCAGAGATATTGGCAACAGAATTTGAAACTAAAATAGAGAACGATTAATTTTGAAGTGCTAACAATCCATAATATGAAAATAATAATTTCAAATAATGGTATGGCTCATCACAAGATACCTAGTACAATATCAATATTTAGTCTTTGGACAGAAATATTGACTTGTAAATGGTACTCTTGGTATAGTGATTAAACATTGATAGTAAAGAAACATGTCAATCAACAAACCTTTTTTTGGACCGATTTATTGATTACACGTTAAACTTAATAATCGTCACATGTTTATCACCATAGGTGTATGTGCAATTTGGCTAAATATTGACATTCCTTTGAGCCGATCAAATATTCGCATGAATAACACATACATAAACACTTTTTAATATTCCAAATTATTTAATTTTCACAAGAGAGGTTGTTTTGACAACGTGTTGTTTCAATTAATTCACTTTCGAATATTATACCTCTCAAAAAAGTCATTTGCACCAAAATTTGAAAAAGAAAATTACTGAAATTGCATATTTAATTTATTTTAAAACTTTATGGACTTAAGAGTTAATACTTGAGAACTTGAGGGATCAATAATCAATTATCCAAAACTTTAGAGGTTAATAATTAATTATTCAAAACTCTAAGAGTAAAAATTAATTATTCGAAACTTCAGGGATCCAAAAAATTAATTATTCAAAACTATAGGAACCAATTTAAACAAATTATGAACTTTTAGGGGCTTAGTTACAAAATTCAAAACTTTAATGGCCTAAATTAATTAATTTTCAAACTTCAGGGACTAAATTATTAAACACGGAACTTTAAAGACACAATTGGATAAATTTTAAACTTAATGGGCTGAATTACCAAAACTTTAAAATTAAGGGGTTGAATTACCAAAGTTTTAAACTTAAAGGGCTGAATTATTAAAAATATATTTGAAAAGATTGCAACCCTAACCCTACTTCTTAAATTGCAACCAAGGACCTGAACATATGTAATTTACAACACATATCTCGCCTCCAAAACCCAAAAAAGCTGTAAACCTTAAAAAATGGAGGGGGGAATCAAGGGCACTAGCGCTCCCGAACTTGAAGCAGCGTAGCACTTGGGCACGGCCCCGCGGGCTGTTGCAAGCCATTATCATCGACGGCGTTGCGTCGATTGCCGATTTTTAAAAAAAAACTAAAATCCTAATTTCTAGAAAATCGATCGAATTATTTTCAAATTTAACAAAACTATTACTAGAATCGCTAAATTTGAAAACAATAAAATTATCAAGACTCCAAATAAAAATTTCGATTCTCAATGACTCAACATGAATAGTCTCTTATACCAATTGTTGAGAAAACTTTATCGTCATAATGATCGTTATGTTGTATTATCAAGAATTTGTGAACCAAAGTGAAAGCGTACCTGAATCAAACATAGTTGATTCACTGATTTAGTCTTGCGATTTTAGTCTTCCAGATCAACACGTAGTTCTTTAGCTTTCTGATGATGAGAGTCAAAACAGAATGAACAATTACTTGTGATTCGGGGACCATAACAGTATATATATTAATGGCTCGTAGACCTAAGTCGGCCCAACATGAAATTAGGAAACTGACCCGGTCTCTACACATATAAGCTCATACTTTAATTAGATGGTTCAAAACCCAAAATATTGAAACCTTATTAGATCATTTTAAACGGGTTTAACCAAAATTGATAGTCTTTTAATTTAATACACAATATTTCACATATAAGTCCACATATTTGATTAAAATCCTTAGAGTTTTGATATCCAAACATAAGGGTATAATTTGAATCTTAGCCCTTCGATCTTGGATTTCCTTGGTGCTTTTGGAGTTATATTAAAGAACGAGTGGATTAAACTTCTTTGGTTTAAAGTTTGTGACATTTGTTGAGGAATCAGTTTGAACTTTCTACAAGGTAATCTATTCAAGAAGGAAACAATATAATACAATCCTATCTTCTCCAACCAATGAGCGCGTGGCACGTGCAGATTAAGATTGCAACATCTAATCCTGGTTCCAACAGATTCTTCCCTTACAAATAGTCATGGAGATGAATTTCAATTTCCCTATTTTCCCTAGCCACAACTCTAGTTGTTTATCTCTCCCTACCCAATTTTTTTTCATATTACTTTTTTTTTGGTAGTAAACTTGAACGTGAGAGAACAAATGGTCACTGGCCAATTTTCCTAGAAATAATGGTCTTTGATTTTAACGGTGCATCCAAGTGTGATATAACATACTTATGGAAGGAAATGTGACAATAATATGTTGACAACGAATCATCTAGATTTTGAGGTCAACGTGTCACATTTGAAATTGAAAATCTAGTTATTTCGAGACTTTTTAATTATAAAATATGAACTTTTTGGCAAACACATTAATATCTTGTCTTAGCTCGAACGTACGCGGGTGTCAAGCAATATTTTGGGTTGAACTGATGTTTCTACCTAGCTTGCTACCTTTCGACACATTGACTTTGTGCCTCATGCGGACGTTAGAGCGTAATATTAGTGTGGAGTGTCGGTCAAATTGAGCCTAGCCTTTGATTTCTTTAGCTTAGCACGTACGAAGACTTTGGTCATCGTTTTTATTGAGAAGTTTCAACTTGATAAAATTAAAATAACCTAATTTATATTTCTATTTAATTTGGGATCTGTTACTTATATGTAATTGGATTCAAATAAAATGAAATATATGCTTGGGTAGATTTGAAATTTCTCTTGCAGACAGCTATTAAGTATTATTCTTTTATTAATAAGGCTTTCTAATGGGCCATAAGTAGCAGAGAAACGTATGGGAGTTTTTTAACAAATAATAATCCAAGTATCCGACAGACATTAGAAAGGGGGTAAGCTGCACTTTAACGGCTACTTGTTGATCCCAATAAAAAAGTCCAAGGACACAAGTGCACACCGACCCTTGAACCTTTTTACAGCCTAGCATCCCTCCACTCCTCAGATTCTTGCAAATTTCATGCACCTTTTGGTACCAATAAAATGCCCTACGCTCAATCCAAGAATAAACTGAAGCACAAAATCCCAGAGCAAACTTTCTCAAACCCGAAAAAATGTCCAAGAAAAGGTCACCCCTTCTCCTGAAAATCTCCATTTTCATGGCCAAAATGAGAAAACCCATTATTCCAACGTTCATTTCTCTCAAGAAAACAAGAAAATTCAAGGTCCCAAAGCATTACAATTACAGGTACCTTAAGGAATATGAGTTCTCTCCTTCAGACACCCCTCTAATTCAGTTTCACAGAAAGTCGAAAAAGACAAAAATCTTGAAGAACTTTTCCTCAATTATCTTCATTTCTAAGTGTTTGGGAATGCTGACAGCTGCAGGAGAAGAGGGAAGGTACCCTTTGGGAATAGAAATAGAGACATTGCCTTGCCATAGAGATTCAGTGGCAAGAAAACTGTCCTTAATACCAGATTCATGCAGCGAAGATGACTCAGTTGATGAGAGGGCAGAGAAATTTATTCAAAAGTTTTATGAAGAAATGAGAAGGCAGAGGCAGGAACCATTTGTGCAGCTTAATGCAATGCTGGATATGTGATTTTGTTTATCAAGTTTTGCAAGTGTTATTTGAGTTGATCAAGTTAATTTTGTCTTGTAATGATTATTACTCTTTCTTGTTACTCCACATTCTTTTTGCTGTGGACAAATTTCTTTTCAAGAGTGGTTCAAAAGCTACTCTTCTTGGATTAATGCTTTCAGGATTTTGAATGTCTCTACGCATTTGGCTCGATCCATTTGGACCATACAAAAAATAAAATAGGTTGGGTTTTAATACCTAATAAATCTCGAATAATTATGTCAAATCGATGTTGAATAATTTATATCGACATTTTAGTAATGGCTCGATCCGAGAATAATTTGGGGCTTCTAGAAGTAACTTAATTGAGTTAATATTGTTCGTGGCCCAACACTCGTGGACGGCCAAAGTTATTGAGTTGGATGATGATATCAATTGGCCCATTTATTCTTAACATTAGCCTTTTTGTCGGAGGCCTAATACTTTGGTTATATGGACCACTTGACTTGGCCCATTTAAGTGACCTAATGTGACTTTGGCTCTATATAGGTCCTCCTTTGTTTGTCTACAGCCGTGTGGTGGGTGTATGTGTGTACAATAGAGAAGAAATGGTGAGGTAGTTGTTGTTGGTGGTTCGTTTGAGTGTTCAACCATTGCACCTCTTTTTCTTCCTCTCTTCGTGATATTGCTACCACCACCTTCCTCTTTTGCATGACCAAAAAATCCACAAAAAAGAGATATTCTCTCCAAATGATCTTTGTAACCATTTTCTTGAAAAAGTAGAAACCACTCTTCGGAGTATCAATCTCTGTAAAAATATTTGTATATTAGATTTCTAACTATCATCAGATCAATAAAGTCTTTAAGTTTGAAATAAATCTTTTATTACGCTTTGAGTGTTGTTCTACACAGTGAGTCTGTTTGAAAGTTTTGAGTGCCTATGTGTCCGTTTTGCTGTGATGCTGTTGGACTTTGGCCAACTCTTGTGACGAAGGTGACCAGGAACATATAACATTCTTGCTATTTGGCGAAGCGTGGTAAGGCCCTTATTTTAAGCTATGAAGATATTTATTGTCTGAAAATTTGTTTGAAAATTATTATATAAGAATTTTTATAGGATTGTATACTTTGAAGAACTTTTCATTATGGAAACTTACGAATTATATTATAGAATTGCACCTTTTAGATATACTAATAGTATTGATTATAGTCACATAATAGATATCCCAGAAACATATGATAGTTATACTAGAGAAATAAATTTTATAAAAAGAGACTCTAGATATTATCAAAAATGTCTTACAATTGCTTATTTTGGGTTAAAAGAAATATTACCTAAAGAAATAATAAAAATAATTATATTTTTCTGGTTAGATAGTGAAAATAGTGAAAGAACATTTGAACATGTAGAGCAATATGATAATTATAATAATATTGCAGAATTATATGATTTTGATCTTAGTTTTGATGATAAAGAGTAGAAGAATTAAAAATATTCAGAATCACATCTCTAACAGATTACCACAAGAATATAAGAAATTAAAATTTAATCTAACATTAAAATTTTATATATCTATAATTAACAATAAATTAGATCATGTTAAACTAAAAGAATATTTAGAATACACAACTATTAAATAAGAATAAAATATGCTTTGAATAACTAAAAAATTTTGTGATAATAAAATAAAAATTTTAGAAGAACAAATAATAACTAGAAGTAATAGAAGAGAAATTGAAAAAGAAATTTTTAATTGGAATAAAATTAAAAGAGAATTAATAGGAAATGAAATTACAAGAGCATTAAGAAGAGAAGAACAACTAAGGAGAGAAATAGAACAAATGATAAATAATATAATAAATCATTTAAACCTACCAGATTAATATGAGTTTACCAACAAAAATAAGATTTGATAAACAAAAAATCGAAAATATAAGATTACCAATAGGAAGTTATCAAATTAGAGGATGGGATACTACTATGTTTCAACCTTTAAATTCATGGGAAAATACAGATGGATTATTAAATATGACTACCAATTGGACTAATGCATTTTTATGGCAACAATTAAGACAAATAAAAACTAAAGATATAGAAGCTATAGATGGAATTAATAACATAGATCCAAAAGATGAAATAACTAAAGAAATATTAGAAGTTTTAAGTAAAAATATGTCTAAATAATTTAATAAAATCAAAGAACAAATTAATAATCTAGAAGTGCTTGATGAAGCTAAACTTGAAGAAATACAAAACCAAATATCAAAAATTGCACAGAAAAATAGTATTAATAAAATTGCAACTTTAGAAGAAAAACTAGATATTATTAATTATAAAATAGATATTTTATTAGATAAATTAGGATTTGAAAATATTAAACCACCTTGTAAAAAATCTAGAGGATGATTATGAATGATAAAATTAATTTAATTGAAAAATGTATAAAAATAATTGAAGAAAAAATTACTAGAGTTGAAATAAGCTATGAAGTGGTAAAAGAAAAATTATAAAATAATTTCTTAAGAATAGAAAATCTTTTAAATAGAATAATAGAAAATCTAAATAAAGAAAAACCTTTTAAACCAGATTATACTGAAGAACTTAAAGAAGTAAGAAAGAAAATTGAAAAGTATGAAGAACTAATAAAACTTGATGAAAGATTAAAAGATGATATAGAAAGATTATTAATCGATCTTAGAAAACAAGAAGAAAATCTTACCAAAAGAGAAGAAAAATTAATTATTAAAGAATAATGAATGAAGAAATGGAAAACCTAATATTCGACTTAGAAGATTTAAAAATTTGTGAAGGAATAACTAAAAATCATATGGTTGGAAGAACATGAGGACCACGAGGAATTAAAGAAGAAGATTTTGGAGAAGCTGGACAAACTAGTACAGCTAGATATGAAGTTGAAATAGATCCTAGAAGATATGTTAATACTAAACTTGATTTTAAAATAAGAAAAGATAAAATGTATAGAGATCAATTTAAACTAGTATTAAGAGAATCAGGACAAATGAAAATTACAGGATCATATTTATATCTAGATTGCGAATCAGATGTTAGAAAAGCTATTAATGAATGGAGCACTAATATGATAGCACACTTTAATTATAATCGAAATAATACCGATAATAAAAATAGAACTGAATATTTATTAGTAACTTTCAAATGAAATGTAGCTAATTGGTATGGAGGATTAGAAGAAATAACAAAAGGAATTTGGAAAGAAAGTATTGAAGCATGATTTGGAATTACCATAAATGAAGGAATAAATAGAGTTGCCACAAGAATTTATAGAGAATTTGTAGGAGAAGGTTGGGTAAATGAAAGCACTAGAGCTAAAGCAGAAGAAATAGAGGATGCTAAGAATAGAATAGAACATTTACAAATTTGTAATATGTGTTATTTTAATGAATATTGCTGTGAATATAGTAAATATTATTATATAATGTATGGAAATGGAGTAGATAAAGATTATTATAAGAATGTTAGAAAATTACCACCACCATGAAATAATTATTTTCAAAATAAGATTAGATAAAAACAAATTGGAAGGAATGCAGAAGCCTATACCTTATGACTTATAATAAGAACTATAAAAGATGAAATAAGTTTAATATGTAGCAATCAAATGGTTTATAGACAACCAGGATTTGTACAAGATAGAATTTGTTGTCAAGACATTGAAGTACCAGGAAATTGGGGATGTTATGATTATAGAAAAGGAAAAATAAAACATAAAACATAAAAAATATAAAAACTTTAAAAGAAAATATTTTAAACCAAAAAGGAGATATTTCAAAAGAAAATATAAATCTTATAATAAAAAACCATTAGATAAAAAACGATGTAAATGTTGGAATTGTAATGAAGAAGGACATATAAGTACTGAATGCCCAAAAAAGAAAGTTAGAGTACTAATTACAGATTTTGAACAAATTAGAGATGAATGTGAAGAAGTCAACTTTGAAAAAATAGAAACTGATGGAGAGATTTTTGAAGAAAAATCAGATTCAGATGAAATATATAGTGAAGAAGAATAAAAATAGATAAAATAAAACTATTCTAAATTTGAGGATTAATTTTGCAATAAAAAACCTATTTCATTAAGGGTAGAATTAATTTTTTAACAAAAACTTTAAATATTAAAAATTGACATGCCATTTTTAATAATTGCCCTTGAAAATGGGATTATTGCATTTAAACAGCATCTGGAAGTAAAGTGCGAAACCTCTCTCTAAGGAGCATATACATACACAGTAAATACTATCTTTGTACACGATTAGGGTTTTGTTTTCAGATTTTCTTGGGCAGAAAAGGCAAAGAAAAAACCTTGAAGCTTTAACCAGCCGATCGATTCGACCAACGATAAATCGGCTCTTATTTTCTCTTTATTCTTGAGAATGGCAAAGGAAATTAAGGAATTTCAGTTGTATAACAGTATGACGAAACAAAAGGAGGTGTTCAGGCCTAGAGTTGAGGGCAAGGTGGGAATGTACATCTGCGGGGTCACCTCCTACGACCTCAGCCACATCGGTCACGCCCGCGCCTACGTGGCTTTCGACGTACTTTACAGGTATGCGCGCGTCTGTCTGCACTTAAGTTTATTGGGAATCAAAAGTTTTGGGTCTGTTTAATTAGAATTATTATTTTGAAATTCCTTTTTTGTTAAGTTGCAATTGATATTATTTTTTTAAAAAAATTGATATTCTTGTTGTGTGTGTTGTATTTAAATTCTGTAAGTTATATATGTTTTATTTGGAATTTGATCAGTGAAAATTTGATCCTTTTTTGCTAAGTCACACGGTTACTATTTTTTTTGAGGGGGCTAGAAGATATTATGGTTCTTTTGTGCTTGGTGAATCTGCTAGAGTGCCTCACTCATACATATATATATATATATATATATATATATATATATATGAGAGAGAGAGAATTCGGAATATTCATATTAATTAGGTTTGTTTGGTTTGCATTTCAGTTTTGAGTTTTGAATTCATTTTCAGTTTATGTTTCGAGTGACGGTTTTAAGATTGCAGAGAATGCGATAATTGGAAAACATGGTTGGTTTGGAATTTTTAGAAATCGTATTAGGACATTTTATTCAATGCGTTGTTATAAAAGTGTTGCCCATTTCCTTTCTTTTCTTCCCATTTTTTCTGATCCCCTGCAATCTAGCAATCTCCAATTCCGCTAGCATTAAACCCTCCAAAAGGAATTTCCAACAAGAGACAAAACTAAAGAAAACCCAAAAAACCTAATTTCTGAAAATAATATATTTTCGCAACCAGTCAGATAAATAAAATTACTAAAAAAATAAAACCAAACTTCAGAACCCCAATCCTTCAGAGAGGGAGGGAAGAAATCATATACGCATAAACTCATAATTAGTTAATCAATACCAAACTACAAGCAGATAATCATGTTGTAGTACCAATTATTTGCTATATGATCTCAATATCTCAATCCCATTTTATGTTTCTTGTTGTACTAGCTCAATAAGTAGACAGGAAGTTCGAAAATGTTTTCTACTGCACAAAACTTGTCCTTCTACAAAGATCCTAAAAAAGCTTTCTATTATGGCAATATGGAATTTTGGGCTTAGTTATCTTCCAACTGAAGGATTGCACGAGGCAGTTTATTTATTTTGGCTAAGTATGCTTGAGTTTTGATAGGAACCACCTAAGTATTCAATGAAACAAATGAATAATTGCAGAAATTATAGAACTGTATTGATTGCAAGATGAATTACAGAAATAAATGAAATATAATACGCCTTTCGAGAGGGATGTACTCTCCACAATACGGTTTGCATTCACTATTTTGCATGCCTAATTCTTTCCCCCCATTCTTTATTTATAAGGTACTTGTAACTCTTTTTCCCTCCCATTTTTACTCTCTAACACACCAATTTTCCACCCACTAGTAGGTTATTCTTCTTCTAGGTCCTTCTAGAATGCGTGAGGTGGATAGGAGCCTATCAATACTCCCGGTTTCCAAATTCACCTTGTCCTCAAGGTGAGAGTCAAGGAAATGTTGGTGGTGCCAATCGCGTGCTCTTCCATTGTCACAATTTTGGTAGGGAAGATTCTCGTCCCTTTTGAAGCCCATCGATATGGAAGAGTAATTGGCATGGTGTATTTGGGTCCACTTGAGTCTTGGGCTGCCATACCCACTTGGTTTTTGTCTTCAATTACTTGGGTCATCTGCATGATAAAGCCCAACCTACTGGGCCATAAAAGAGAGAGTTCAGCGCAGGTGTCTGATTTTAGCCTGAGGACAATATGTGGGTTGTAGCTAATAAGTGGATTGCTAGAGTTAGTTTTGATTCTGGATGGGCCGAAACATAACTGTGCCTATTTTAAATACTAATTTCGGTCTTCCTGCTGGCCCACTTCCCAGTCGTAGTCCAAATCCATCCAATCTAATAATTTACGTTCATTCCTCTTCTCCAAATTCAGCCGAATTGTAGAGATCCTTCGGCAATGGTGATGGTAAGATTTCAATTAGTTTCTGATTTGTTCTGACGATGGTTTCCTCCCAGCGGTTCTGTCAGGCTTCTCTCACTTCGATTTCTTCAATTTTTGGTGGGATTTCAAAATTAATGGTGGGCTGTGGCTAAGTGATTGTGACCTCATTTTCCTTCATGTCCGGCTCCTCCCGACGGTGTGATGCAGCTAATTACTCCAACTTTCTCCAATTTTTGGGAAATTTCAGAAGTGAAGGTGAGTTCTGGTGACTGGATACCGACTGTTGTTGCATGTTTTACAAGTGATAATTCACCTGCTGGAGAGGCTTCTTATCCACTGGACTGTTGAATATTTGATGTTATGGACTCTTGGATCTTAGATCGGTCATAAGTGGACTAGGCTTGTTGCATTGATTCATTCCTGTCTTCAACCTTTTCGGCCTACTCCAAAATCAAATCCACAGGTTTTCTTTATAAGAATTCAGACTTAATTTCCAGACCTTTGCGTTCTATTGATTGAGCCTTCTCCAAGGCCTCTTTTCAGCCCATCGACATAATCTTCTTCCCTTTTGCTAGATGGAATCTCCATCTTCTCCGACGTGTTTCGCAGTAGCAAGCTAGATTCAAAAACCTCCGGCGGAGGAGAAACCGATAGCTCCTCGTCCTCTTTGATGGTACCTTGTTGAGGTGGAAGGAACTTCCAGTCCATGATCTCTTGAGGTAAACCAAATCCGTCAATCATCAAACCCTTCAATTCTCCCCAAGTTTTCACCGGCCTCTGTTGATCGACCTGTTGAAACCCATCCCATGCTTCGCGGCCAAAACACGTTGTGGCAGTCTCTATTCTCTCTGCTTTCGATAACTGATTTTTGGGGAAAATCTTCTCCGCCTTTGACACCTACCATTCCGTGTTTTCCTGTAGAATATTGATATTTTTAGTCCACCTTGCGCATCCAGACCCGAATTGTTGTCTTGGCCTCCTTTCCTTTACATTATCAACTTCTCCAGCCGATTGAAGATTGAGCTCGTTGTTTGCTGAAATTTGCTTCCATTGGCTCCAGGTTCAATGCTCTGATATCAATTTGAAAGGAACCACCTGAGTATTCAATGAAACATATGAATAATTGCAGAAATTATAGAATATACTAGTTTTCCACCCACTAGTAGGTTATTCTTCTTCTAGGTCCTTCTAGAATGCGTGAGGTGGATAGAAGCCTATCAAGTTCACATCGTAGATTTTATTTGGGTGGGAGAGACCACATAGATTAGCACAAATACTGCCACACAAAGTGTGTACATTGAGATATACCATGAAAAACAGAGATGCAAATTTTAGATATAATGTGCATCTTTGATATATGGTCTCAATATCCAGACCCGTTTTAATATCAAAAGTAGCCCCTTTTACGTGTGGAATTGCCAGTGGTTTATTTTTCTTTAATTTTTTGTTTTATTTAGTGTTAACATTAAGCATACCATCTAGCAACATAAGCTATCTCCACATATGTTCTTTATATCTTCTTGGACAGGTTTCCTGCTATCCCAACTTACCCAACATCTCAAGTCAAATTTGTGGCTTCACAATCTTACAAACTTCTCTAACATGCTACAAGAACTTTGGAAACTATTCTTGTGTGCTTTATTGGTACATATATTCTTCTAAGCCAATCGTGAAACTTGCAGCCTATTAAAATTATTTGTTTGTGGTTTGGAAATCATGTTTTCCGTCTATGATGCAATGCCCATAGATGCTGTAAGCTGTGCAAATTTCACAAGTTCCAGCTCTAACTCAACCAGCCAAATAGAGTTAGGTTGTGAGATGTGTCTCTTACAACTTGCATTATCATTTACATTACAACATGCAAATAATTATGATCATCTACACGAATCTCTTCAGAAGCCTACAGTTGACTGAAGTTAAATTGCTTCTTTTTCCATTATGTTGAGTAATTTACTACAGTAACCATTCAGTCACATTTGAATTTTTTCTGCAATGCCTTCTTTGGATTGCTTCTTTCTCTATCATGTTGAGTAGTTTACTTAACAGTCATCTGTGATGAAACTTCTTCCTTTATGCTTCAGTTGATGAATCAGCTTTTGATGCAGTTCTGCAATGCTTTGGCGGAGATGATCTGTTTAAATGCACCTTAAGTCTGTTTTGTTCTTTGCAAATATTGGTCATGAATTCAACTGTAGTGTTATTTGCTTGGTTCCATTGTTAAACTAACTTTGGTAGGAAATCTAATGTTATCTAGTGATGTATGTTTTTGCCTGATCTATTGTCTATATTCCTTGATTTTTTTATTATTCCTTCTGAATTTTTATTTTTGAAGTACAGATATCTAAAATATATTGGCTATGAGGTTGTCTATGTCCGCAATTTCACCGACGTTGATGACAAGGTGAGAAGTCCTTGACTAATTCTTATTGTGTATAATTGAAATAACTCCATTAATTAATTTTAGGGATAATTGCAGCAAAAGACCCAAACCTTTGAATCATTAGCATACTTTTCCCAAACTTTTGATTTGTTTCAACCGTCACCCCTAACCTTTCCAACAATTGCCTGTGAGGTCCTTTTGGATGGTTTCCATCAATTTTCCGTCAGTTGACTCAAAAATTAATTTTGACCATATTCTTAATCAATTAAAATGGGGCAAAATGGTAAATATCAGTTGCAAGTGGGTATACTTATTAAAATATCGATCAGATGGAACTGTGGATAGGTATAAAGCTAGATTGGTTCTCAAAGGGTACACACAGATTTGATTGACTACCAGGAAACTTTTGCTTCAGTAGCTAAGATGAAATACCGTTAGTCATTCTATCTCTAGCGGTCAATCTTGATTGGCTATTAAGACAATTTGATGTTAAAAATGCATTCCTTCACGGTGATCTGACAGAGGAAGTGTATATGGACCCTCCTCCCGGAGGTAGTGTGTAAGTTGAAGAAAACACTTTATGGGCTAAAACAATCACCAAGGGTTGGTTTGGAAGATTGAGTTGTTCAATGAAAAAGTATGGTTTTAAAGGCCTTGTCTGATTATACTTTATTTTATAAGAGGGATGATCATAATATTACTATGCTTATTGTGTATGTGGATGATATGATTGTTAATGGCAGTAATCCCAATGAGATTGAGAAACTCTGAAGCCATTTGACAAAGGATTTCGAAATGAAGGACTTGAGTACTTTGAAGTATTTCTTGGGCATTGAGGTATCACGATCTCAGCAAGGACTTATCCTATCTCAACGCAAGTATGTTCTCGACCTTCTAGCAGAAATTGGTATGTCGGCATGTGTCTCCATTGACACACCCATTGAGGTAAACATGGCCTATCTATTTATCCTGATCAGATTCCCACAAACAAAGAGAGATACCGGAGATTGGCGGGGAAGTTGATTTATCTAACCCACACGAGACCAGATTTGTCATATGCAATTAGCGTTGTGAGTCAATTCATGCATAACCCATGTGAGCAACATATGAGTGCCGTTAATCGGATATTGGCATATCTGAAGTCCTCTCCAGGCAAGGGCATTCTGTACTAAAAAAGGGGGCATTTAGATATTGTGGGTTACACTGATTCTAATTTTGCTGGATCGAGACTGGATAGAAAATCCACATCAGGATATTTATCATTTGTTGGTGGCAATCTTGTGACTTGGAGGAGTAAGAAACATAATGTGGTCTCACTATCTAGTGCTGAGGCAGAATATCGAGCATTACATCATGCAACTACCGAGCTTACATGGCTAAAACTTTTCCTTAGTGAACTGGGCTTTGGTCCGGACAAGCCTATGTTACTTTTCTGTGACAACACCGCTGCCATTAAAATTGCAAACAACTCTGTTCAACATTATAGAACAAAGCATGTTGAACTCGATAGGAACTACATCAAAGATAATCTCGACTCCAAAAATATAGAGGTTCCATATATCAAGAGAGCAGAACAACTGGCTGATATAATGACACATTGAGTTGCTAGTGGTTCATTCTACTCAATGATATCCAAGTTGGGCATGCGTGATATCTATGCACCAATTTGAGAGGGAGAGTTGAAGATAATATGTACCAACTTGTAGTTCTTGTTATTGTTAGGGACTAAAGTGTAAATTTTTTTTTTTTTTAAATTTTTCCTTTCCGTGTATATTTTAGGTTTCATTCCAAATCAATAGATATCAATTTTACTCTCGACATTTCGACTATATCTATTAAAATAATTGAATAAAATGATAATTGAATAAAAAATTTAAAAAAGGAAAAGAAAAAGAAAAAGGGCCGGCATCCTCCTCTGGCCATTTTCACCTTCAATTCTGACCTCAACTCCGGCCAACCACCACCCAAACCGCCGGACATACACACTACCAGAAAGCCCTCATCACCCTCTACAACTTCCACCCAACGCCCTGCCTCGAACCCACCTGAACTTGCCGGAAAATTGAGCGAAACAGCCTGCTCAAGTCCCTAAAAAGGCCGAAATCTCCAATTCCGACAACACCCATGTCATGCCCAACATTCCAGGTAATTATATGCATCAATGCGCTCTTGTCCATAGTCATCAATCATCCTTAAAGGCACAAAAACAAAACCAGCAAACTACATCTTCGAACACAGCCACTGCTTGACTTTTAGATGGCTTTTTTGGTACCGATGGTGCGACCCAAGATCGCAGACAACCGCTACAAGCACCTACTCTTCATGACGCGTCCAATGAACATTTGGATCTTCCCCAATTTGACCTAAGTTGATGCCCAGAGGATGTCGACCGTCGTTCCTTTTCTTTTCCTTTTTAAAATTTTTTTATTCAATTATTTTTTTATTTAATTATTTTAATAGATATTTACCATTTTATCCCCCTTTTAATTGATTAAAAATATGGTCAAAATTAATTTTTTGGGTCAACCGACGAAAAAATGGATGGAAACCATCCAAGAGGGCCTCACATGCAATTGTTGGAAATGTTAGGGGTGACGGCTGCAACAAATCAAATGTGTGGGGAAAGACTGTTAATGTTTCAAAGGTTTGGGGCTTGCTGCAATTATCCCTTAGTTTTATGCAGTACCTATCAAGTGAGATTGTAAACTATCCTGTTCATTTCGCATTTCATTAAAAAAAAGTGAAAATAAAAATAAATATTCCTCATAAAACCTCGAGTTAAAATAAGAAGGAAAACAATTCAAACAACATGACCCTGCCTATGTTTATGTAATAAAAGCAAAGATATTATAAAAGAGTTCATAAATTTAATAAATCTATAAAATCTAGAGTAGGGCAAGGGAGCATGCTGGCATGGTGAAGCTTTTTTTGAACATTGTTAAAATTCGATGCCTTTCTTTAGCAAAAATATATCCATAAAAAGTGAGAATTTTTCCTTACCAAGTACACATACACGATCATAAGGCTACTGTATGCATAGATATACTATGAGAACATGCATATATCACATAGCTTGAGGAGGAGGGGAGGGGGCGCTGTGTGTCTGGAGAGTATTAAACTCTGTTGGGAATGGGAGATAGTTTTTCAGAGTGGCTACGTGTGAGAAATAGTTATTTTATGTGGGCTTGAGAAGTTGTCAGGTGTAGATGCAATTTATAAATTATGGTTGTTTATCATTAACGATATGCCAGTTGGTAATTCTTTATCAGCCTTTGAAGTTGGAACTATTTCATATCTGCTACTTCTAATCAGCATCCTATCTTTTCAATTAACCAGATTTATGTTGACTTGATTAGATTGGATGAATTCAAGTGTAAATCATTTTTTTACTCAGCTAT